>CABHPQ010172327.1:0-49373 GCA_902168405.1 Peromyscus aztecus
CTCCTGACCTCAGATCAGTGTTAGAGACGACCTTTACATTATATTCACAGCTCTGCAAGTGATATCACAGTCTCTGCCTGGCTGATGAAAGAATGCAATGGAAAAGAATGGTTCTGGGGGAGTTTGTTCTCCCTCCGTACATCAAATGGGTAGCATTAAGGTCATCAGCCAAAAACTGATCATCTCTCTCACATGGAACGGAGGCTGATTTACTGAAATAGTAAATTTTTTTCCCACTGAAAAGAATTATTGCACTACGTGATTATAAAAGAATATACATTCTTTCCTTCTTAAATTACATTTACTCAATAATTTCCAAGAAGCCTAATACAAAGAAACAGTACAATGGATGTTTTTGAAGCTTGTCACTTTGAACATTTAAAAGGTACATTTATATGGTAGTTTTAGTAAAATCCTTTAGGATGGTTCTGTTATGTTGGAACAAAATAAGAAAAAATATGTTCCTGGTTTTAAAAGGCTATGTTTTAGGCAATTTTTATATTTACAAGCCACATGCGTATTTTTGTCATAAAATTTAAACATTCTCATTTGTATGTTTTTATAATTATATGTATTGAAACTTGATAAAGAAAATAAGTTTAATTTTTTTCTACTTACAAACTCACTAAAAATATTACTAAATGAAAAAAAAATGGCTTCACAAAATCTCTAAATCCTGGCCTCTGAGCTCAGAAACTTAATTGAGGTCTGAATACTATGGATTGTGTTCTCGTCTTGTAAGTTTAGAACCCGAGGCATGAATTTTCACATATCCTTTAACACGCTCCTCTTTGTCCTGCCTTTACTATCATTTTCTAAAGTAAATATTTAAATGTTCATCAGATTAAAGTAGTTTTATTTTATTTTGCCAACATACTTCACACAAATACAGTAACATAGATGAGGACTGGAAGTTATTTTATTATTTTATTTCCAGTGTATGGAAACACTGTGTTCCTTGGGGTGGAGGGGAGGAATCAGGGCACTTCTGTAGCTATTCAAGTGAGCTATCACTCAGGTATGTCTCCATCTTTGACCTATATTTATACATTGTGGAATAATGTTTTTATCAAGCCTAAAATACCATCCATATCACTAAGGCCAGGTCTCTTTTACACTACATTATAACTAATTTTGGGGTTAAACCATTTTGTTTTCTTTGCAAGCGTCTACAGCTTAATTAGAGTGTGTACATAAGTAAACATCTGGATAAAAGTCACATTTTCCAAATTATCTCTATGTGGGCAAAAAAGAAGTCTGTTGTTAGTATGTTCCTCAATAACTAAGACATATGTGGTTTCCGATGACAGTCAGGGGGAAACGCTCCTGCCATAAAAACATCATATACATTACTACTACTGCTTTGCTAGCAGATATTCAGTCACTATATAAATATTTTCTAATGGTTCCTCATGAGAGCAGTTTCTCCTGAGATGAATACACGGAAGAAGAATGACTAAGGGAGAAAGAACTGTAATGTGCTCTTATTTTAAAATTTCTGTATACTATTTACAGTACAGAATTTCTGTTTGCTCTTGAATTGTATTGACAATCTGATCACACTAAGGAATACATTTAAAAAATTCTTACCTTCTTTCATGCTCGAATTTTTTGGGAATGGAGAAAGATACCATATGTCCTCTCTTAATGTGGATCTTTATCTTTAGATTGAGTAGAGAACTCTGAGTAACCACAGAAACCAGGAGAATTAACAGGGTGTAGGCAGTGGGGAAGGATCTCTGGAGAAGAGGCTACAACACAGATACAGTGCAGGGGGAAATCAGAAAAACGTGGAGACATTAACTGAAGGTAGGTGAGAGAGGTGATAGTGAAAGAAAAGATGAAGGCTAAATAACATTAATGATGTTTGAAAAATGAATAGGAAGTCGGACAGTGGTGGCACACACCTTTAATCCCAGCACTTGGGAGGCAGAGCCAGGCAGATCTCTATGAGTTTGAGGCCAGCCTGGTGTACAGAGCAAGATCCAGAACAGGCACCAAAACTACACAGAGAAATCATGTCTCAAAAAACCAAAAGAAAAGAAAAGAATAATGAGTAGGAAAACATTATTTTATGTGTATTTGAAATGTATAATAGTTAAAATATTTAATAAAATAATTATTATATATTTAATTATTAATTAGATTAAATATATTAAATGATGTTATGCCACATAGGATGACAATGCTCAAGAGCCATAGTTTATCTAACAAAATCGCCAATGCCAGAGAAACCTCACATGGAGTTGTTGATCAGGAAATCTAAGAGACTCCTACAACAATAATCTTGATTATCTCCTAGAACCTGAAGTTAAGACCCTATTGCTGAACACTCTTCAAAGTTAGGACACAGGACCTGCAGGAATAAATCTGGAATTGACATGGAAGACTCCTGACTGAGGACTGCTTCCCACAGTACCAGAAAGTGGGGAATAGTCTTGAACTCATTGGCGTAGGAAAGAAATTTCTGAACAAGACACTGATAGCATGGGCATTAAGACAAACAATTAATAGATAGAATTTCATGAGCTAAAAAGCTTCCGTGTAGCAAAAGACACCATCATTTGAACAAAGCACCACCCTAGAAAACAGGGGAAAAAACCTTGACAAATTATACATCTGATAAAAGATTAGTATTTAGAATATATACAGAACTAAAAAAAAAAAATAAAAAAAAGACCTGAACAAATAACCCAAATAAAACTGGGGTACAGATCAAAACAGAGAAAGTACAAATGGTTGAGAAACACACACACATACACACAATGTTCAACATTCTTAGCACTAGGGAGATGCAAATTAAAACTACTTTCAGAGTTCATCTTAGCCCCCAAAAAGGTCAAGATCAATAAAACAAATGACAGCACATGCTGGTCAGGATGTGGGGAAATTGGTAAACTAATTCACAGCTGGTGGCAGTCAACTGAATACAGTCATGATAGAAATCAATGTGGTGGTTTCTCAGAAAACTGAGCATAAATCTACCTCAAGATACCAGTCTTGGACATATACTCACAGGACTCTACATTTTACTACAGAGGTACTTATTTATCCATGTTCATTGCTACTCTGTTCATAATAGTCAGAAACTGGAAACAGCTTAGATGTCCATCCACTGATGAATGGGTGACAATGTGCTATATTTACACAATGGAATATTATTCAACTATTAATGACTGAAATTATCAAATTTTCAGGTAAACTGATGGAGCTGGAAACAATCATCTTGAGTGAGGTAACCCAGACCCCAAAAGACAAATATTACATGTTTTCTTTTATATGTGGATGTTAACTTTTAAGCTTTAGACATGTGTGTTTAAACTGAATAACCACAGAAGTTAGTATCTAGGAAAAGACTAGGTAGGGAGAAGAATACCTAATAAGGAAGGAGAAATAGGTTACAGTGTTATAAAGAGATAAATGAGAAACTAGGAGAATTAAACGGTGAGCAGGTTGGGAGGGCACATAAAGGAGGGAATATGAGGAGGGACAAATAACATTAAGGACCATTTGAAAAAAGACATATGGAAACCAAGTATTGTAGAAGATTCCCCAAATATATGGATACATGAAATGAACATGAATGGATACAGTGGCCCAACAAGACATCTTATACCACCAAGGATAACCTTGAGTGCCAAGGATGGGTTACATCTTGTTTAGTATTTGAACAAAGTGTCCCATAGTCTCCTCCCACTAAAAACTAGAGGTTATTCCAAAGGCTATTGGTCACTCCCCACAGCCAGATGGTTAGGCCTTATTGCTCAAGATACTACTTACGTGTTATCAAATATGAAGAAATTGAGCTTGTGCCCAAATAGTCACTCATACTGACTAGTGTTCATGGTGCCAGAAGGTACTGTGTACACTACTGGAAGAGAAATTCATCAACATCACCCAGCTACAGACCCTGAGACCTACAACAGCAACCTGCCTGCAAGCTATTCTCTTGCAACAGTGATAAAATGTTATTAAAGTAATCAACCACTTTTTTTTTTTGCTTTAAGGCCTACTACATGATATAGAACCCATTCTTGAGAATGCTAAGGTGATCAGGAACCTGAAACTAGACAGGCTATAGACTCTAGGGGAAAACCTGTTATTATTATTCTGCTAACTGAACATATCAATAAAATGACATATTACTGTACTTGTAGATCAGTGAATCTCTTAACCTTTATCCGAGAAACTTCTTCTTGTACTAGATGGCAATTAACAGAGACCTGCAACTTGACAATGTATAGGGAGTGAGAGACTTTGGAGCACTAAATCATAAAAGAGATGTTTTACCAAACCCCTACCCTCAAGGCTCAGGGATTTATGCTGAGTCGAAGGAAGAAAGATGGTAAGAGGCAACAGTGGTGGATGATTCCAAGGAAACAGTTCCATTCCAGATGTAGCAAGACCAATGCACTTATGAACTGTCATAGAACACATAAGACCTGCACAGGACCAAACTAGACAAAAATCCCAGCACACAGAAGGAGAAGTGGACACAAAGTCCCATACCTAAGCTATTTTCAACTGATGCTTTCTGGAGAGAAAAAAAATCACTCCAAGGAAGGTCTGAATTCCATGAGTAGTTAGCCAATATAAAAGTATTCCATGTTTTTTCCTTAGTTGTTTTGGGATTGTTGTTTGTTTCTGTTATCAGTTTTGGTACTTTTTTTTTATCTTACTCAATTGTTTTTGTTTTCTGGTTTTTAATTTTTTTTTTTTTACTTCTGATTTTGTTTTGAGAGAGATCATAAAGTTGTGTGAGTAAGGAGGGGGTTATTGAAGTTTGGGGGAGGGGAAAGAATATGATCAAATTACACTGTACAAAAAAAAGTCAACTTTAAAGAGAAAAAAAATAAGATTGTTGACAAATATTTAGCCAAATTATCCCAAAGAAAAAGGAAGTAGACACAAATTAATACAATTAGAGATGAGAAGGAAGATGTTACAACAGATACTCAGGAAAATCAGAGAATAATAAGGACACCCATTAAAAATAAACAGGAAAACCTAAAAAACTAGATGAATTTCTAGATATATATTACCTACAAAGTTAAATAATGATGGAGTACATAATTTAAATAAGCCCATAACATTCAGTGATATAAAAACAATAATTAAAACTCTTCTAATTAAAAAATATTCCAGGACTAGATGGAGTCAGGGCAGAATTCTTCCAGACATTCGTAGAACTAATACCATTACAGCACAATAGAAAAAAAATTTTTTTTAATTTCTTTTAAAAAGTCATTAATATCCTGATACCAAACCCATGTAAAGACTCAGCAAATATATAATGATAGAAAAATATCTATGATTAACTTAAATGCAAAAATTGTCAACAAAATTCTTGCAAACTGAATTCAAGAATGTGTTTAAAAGACTATCCACTACTATGATCAAGTTTTCTTTGTCATAGAGATGCAGGAACTCGTCAGCATTCATTAATCAATGTAATATACTGCACAGTATAATAAAGTACAGAAACCACTTGATTATCTCACTAGACACAGAAAAGACTTTTGACAAAATCCAACATTACTTCATGATAAAATTCCTGAAAAGACTGGGTATATGAGGAATATATCTCATCATATTAAAGACAATATACAGAAGACAGAAATAGGAAAAGAAGCCAAATATTTGTGTTTGCAGATGACATGATTCTATACATGCAAGACCCTAAAGACTCAGTCAGAAATCTCCCCAGGATTATAAAGACATTTGGCAAAATATTAGTCCTTCTTTCAAAGGTGTAGTAAAATAAAGAATGTATACATCCAGTCCTCCCTTTCTTTTAGTGAGACTCTATGATATATTTAGTTTCCTTTTTGTGGTAGATCTACTTAAGTTTTTTACATTCACTTTAATTTTCCATGTCACATTGTGTCTAGAAATTATATATATATACATATATACATACTTATAATATATATATATATATATATATATATATATATATATATATATATATCTGTGAAGAGACACCATAACCATGGCAATTTTTATAAAGGAAAACATTTAATTGGGGCTGTCATAACAGGTTCAGAGGTTTAGTCCACTATAGTCATGGCAGGAAGCATGATGACTGGCAGGCAGACTTGGTGTTGGAGAAGGGGTCTAGAGTTCTACATCTGGATGTGCAGGCAGTAGGAAGAAAGAGACATTGAACCTGGCTTGAACATTTGAAATCTCAAAGCCCACTCCCAGTGACACACTTCCTCTAGCAAGGCCACACCTCCTCCAACAAGGCCACACTTCTTAATAGTGCCAATCTCTGGTGACCAAGCATTCAAATCTATGAGCCTATGGGGGCCATTCCCATTCAAATCACCACATCTGGTAAAAGGTTTGTCAAACTTTTTCTTTTCTTTCTCTCCCTCTCTCCCTTTCTCCATTTTTCTTTTCCTTCTTCCCTCCCTCTGTTTCTTCCTTTATCTTTCCTTGCCTTCCCTCTCATTCTCAGTTGTGATTTACATGCATTAGCAGCAGAGGCAATGGGGGTGGGTGGGAACTGCACAAGAACAGGCAATATGTCAAGACTGGATTTACAAGTTTGTTTGTAGAAGTTAGTTTCCAGACGCTAGATAATCTGCCCCTTAAAAAAAAAAAATCTCAGTATCAAAGGAAGTGGAGGTGCCTAGACAGTAACTTTGGTGATAATAATACCATAGTCAAAGTAGTGAAAGAGATTATATATACTTGAATTCTGCAAATCACTTTGCCTAGTAATGAACAGTAATATTCCAGTGGCTACTTAAATTCATACAGTGACGTTCACAATCAGGAGTTCTGAAGTCAAAGAAAATTAGGATAACACTCCACCAACTCTCCTTTTCACTGAGGTCTCTCTAAGATTTAATGTTCTATTTCTTAAGTGGACCTGATAAGCATGATGTTTTTATAGACTTAACAATGAAGACTGTGAAAGACTGCCTAGCAAAGTCTAGCAGACTACTTTCACACAGCAAGTATCTAGTAAATATTAACCATTTAGATTATGAATCTTAACAGCATTTATCTTCTAGGTATTTTGTTATGAATTACTGGAAAATTTTGTTATCTACTTTTTGTGTCAGACATTTACAATTGTTTCTTTAAAGGTATATATTCATATCAAGGATATGTTCAGAAATGGGTGATTACATTGGGAAATATGTGAATAACTGTTGCATACATCCTTTTCCTTTTCAAAATAAACCATCTCCCAATTCTCTCTCTAAAAAAAAAATAGACAAACTTTTTGTCTTCTAAGTATGAAATTCTCCATCTGGAACTCAGCATCATTATGGTATTTTACAGGTAACCGCACAAGTAAACTCAGTTTTGAGAGACTAAAAAGTGTTTGGATGGAGAAAAATCTCCTTCAATTTCTAAGAAGAAAATATGTCACATAAGGATTTATTCAGTTCACTGAGAAATTCTCCTCAATAGGTTGAAAGATATGAATTGTTAGTAGATGTCAAAAATATTCAAACACTAACAGTTTCAAGTTTCAAATTCAGCTTTCTATCAAATATGTGCATATAAGTAATGTTAAATACATCATTTACTTAGTGTTGCTAATTTCAAAAACATACCTTAATTAGGTCTCATGTTTGACCCTGTCAGTTCTAAACAACAACATTCTACCCACACAGTGAATAGTGTGTGAACAAGCTCCTGCCTGTATATGGCAGAAGCAGTCTGAATAATTAAGAAGATTTCTTAGGAAAGCATGTCACAATATAGAAAGCAAGATTTAGAAACTCATGCAGAGGTATCAAGGCCAAGTGCCTGACAGTTGTCAACTGAGGGGATGTTGGAGTCTGAAACCCCCACCTCACCCTGCACTGTTAATGAGGCAGTGTCTTTCCTTAGCTGCCATGAATAAGCCCAGTTCCACTGCACAGTTTTTCTTCTCAAAGTTTAAAACTGTCTGATGAGCCTTTTTTTGCATCCTGTTACTCTACCTGCCCAAGGCATTACAACTTTCTCTCTTAGACTTTCGTAATGAGGTATAGAGCCCAGTTTCCAATACATATTTGTATTCTTGACAAGAGCAAGCCCCTTCACCTACCTCCTACACATAGTTCATCATCTTGAAGCCTCTCTGAACTCACTCCTACACAACACTGCTAGGTTTTCACCCGGTGATATGCACTGAAGAGCTTTTCTTTTCTTTTGTTTTTCTTTCACTATGCAACCCTGGCTGGCCTGGAAACTTAGCATGTAGGGTAAGCTGACCATGGAATCACCTTTAATCACAGCCTCTTGAGTATGGAAATTAAAGGTATGTGCCTCCTTGTCTAACTCAACAGAAGAGATTTTCATTTATAAATTTTATGCTTTCTTCATATATAAATGTGCACAAATGTAATTACATATATATGGATATGTGAAAATAAAGAAGTAAAAATGCTGAACTAACAACGTAGTTTCTAAGGCTCGAAAAGTTGGCAATCCAGATTTATGTCCTGTGTTTTTCGGATGTATTTACTGTGTCAATTGTTGATATATAAAGAGTGACATGGTGACAATACAAAGAACAACTTCTGTTTTATTGTGTGAAATACACTTGCCAGAGCACTATCGGGGATAGCTGTTACATATCCACAGTCTGATCCTTGTGGTGAAGCTATAAAATATGATTAGCTTAACAAAAGGGGAACAAAAATCAATTCAGCTCAAGCATCACATGAATTTAATCAAAATTGGACAGAAAACAAACCTGATTGCTGTTGTTCCTTCTTTGTAGAGGGTGAAAGTTCTCGCATGGTTGGAAAATAAAATCAGTTTCCTCAAAAGTTGAACTCATCCTTTTCAAAGGTGAAGGATTTACTTCACATTGACTTTTAAACCATGCTTCTATGTACTGCTAGAGAAGTTGAAACTTTATTGAGACATAATAAAAGTATAATTAACAGTAGGTCTTTGGCACTGGGAACAAAACTGAATTATGCCATCCTACATTTCCCAGGATACTGTATTTCTGTGAAAGATTTCTCAGATCTCAGAGGTAGTATGCACTCTATGTGAGTACTTTTCAGAACATTACATCCCCCGCTCTCAATTATCTCTTACTTTACTCATTTTAAAGAAGTACAAAAAAGTTTGGCTCTCAGAACACACATGAAAGATGTGACCCATTCTTTCAATTTAATTCACTAAGATCATTTTCTCTTTGAAATATAGATGTTTACAAATGTTCTCACTTTTTTGTAAAACTTCTAAGTTTTTAATTTTCTGTCACTTTTTGAAGGGGAAGTCAGGGATTTGAGAGAAAACTAATTAAAAGTAATTGAACATTAGCTGAAACAGGATTGTAATACATTAATTAGATTTATAAAAATCCCTGGTTGTCCTCTGATTAAAACATGTACTTTATCTTTTAGGTAGTCAAATAATTTCATGTATGAATAGAAATAATTTTGCTAATAAAGTATCTGCAACTGTGATGAGTAGTAATGAATCTTTGAAAGGTTGGCTAGAAGTACCATAAGTAGATGACTGATATTGTCCAGGAGTTTCTTCATCATTATAATATTCAGTTTTATCCAGCTACATGTGTTTAATGTTTAAAATACACTGCATGAACTGGACATTTGGTAAACATCCCATTACAAAAACTAAATTCTCAAATTCTTTTATTTGTGTTTATTTTCATGTTCTGTGTACATCTGTACTTGATGTACATCTTGTATTATAGTAAATAAATCTTGTATTATAAGTATAAATGCTAAAAAAACTACACCAGACAACTGTAGATTAATCCAATGAAATTCACAATCTTTTTCAGTACATCAAGAATGGGAATTTTTCCTTTGATCTACACGTTCAGTAATTATCATTCACACTATTTGTCCTTAAAAATATTATAGCAAAAGAAAGTGTGAAGAAACAGAAGCTGTGAACAAAAGTGGCCGTTCTTCACTTTAACTCATGTTTGATAGGAAAGTGTGTATGAGGGAGACAGAGTGGGTATAAGAGGGAGACAGAATGACATGTACAGTTCAGATGACTCAGAAAAGTGTGGGTCAGTTGTTGACCCTCCCTCTAATGTTAATATGTTGTACATCACTGAGTACTTTGAAACAGATGATCCTTTGATATTTTTTTAAAGGAGAACAGACAAAAAAAAACCTAAAACAAAAACAAAGGCAACTAAACAGACGAGGAGGCAAATGAATAAACTTGACATGGAGACACATCTCTTAGACCATGAAGTCAGTGGCTTGCATAAGAGAAGGCAAAACCTTTCCACTGTTTTATAGCACTATGTGCCAAGTATGAGATGGGACTAGGATTGGCCTCGACCTAGACTGTCCCTCTGAGTCTGTCACTCAAGACTATAGCCATTGTTAGTTCATGGTCAACCACAGAAATAAGACAATCATTACTAACTCAGCTATCATATTGGTTAGAGACAAAGTTTAATGAATCTTGAAAGTAGACTTCTATTTCTAACCATCTTTGGTCCAATGTAAACTTATTCAAACCTATTGTTCAATATAGTGAATTTTATCAAAAACTTATTCAGATGTTTACTTGCATTATGTCAAAGAGGATGTCATTATACTGGAACGGTTTTCTGCCTTAGGAATGAGTCCACAGTGATAGGTAATTACCAAAATTATAAAAAGTACTGTGGGCTGCTGTATAGGCTACCTGTGTCCACTTTTAAAAACTGTTTCACAGAGATTGTAAGAACTTAGTTCTTTTTTTATTCACACTTATTCTAAGAGGTCTCTGAGATATTTATTTGAAGAAAGAGATGGATAAAGTAGCATCTGACCCATGTCAAATCTTTCAGCTCTTTCTTGAAAATGACTTAATAAGCCAAAAGTCTTATTCTTTCTCAGCAAGGTTGTTATGCCTTTGTGCAGACACATTCAGGCAGATGTATATACAAAATTACTAGAGTTTACCAAACAGTCTGATCCCTGGTATGAATTCACTGATATCAAAACCAGTATTTCTTCATTGTACCTGTACATATATTCCAGTTGCAGTGTTACATGTAAAGTAACATCCTATCTTCACTGTTATTTTAAATATAATGTAAATCACAAGCATTAAATATAAAGTGAAATGTGTTCACATGAGTTAATTTATAATAGAAAAGTCCTCTCTCATTCACAGTGTTTACCTGAGAGGACTGCATTCCCAACAGTGGAACAAGAAAAGCATGATCACTTAGTGTAACTGGAGGGCAGGACATCTGTGTAAACGGACTAGGCCTCCTCATGTGAATCGGTGTTATTCTCCAATATAATTACGGTGTGTTAGTCCTGTTC
The DNA here is from genome assembly GCA_902168405.1 of Peromyscus aztecus. Classification (NCBI taxonomy): domain Eukaryota; kingdom Metazoa; phylum Chordata; class Mammalia; order Rodentia; family Cricetidae; genus Peromyscus; species Peromyscus aztecus. Next base: position 11,274 of record CABHPQ010172327.1, read on the forward strand.
TCTCTGGAGAGCCTGTTTCTTTGGAGCTTCCTATCCATATATAATCTTTTCACTTATCCTTCTTCACAGATCCCTGAGCCTTATGATGAGGGCTTGATACAGACTTCCCATTTAGGAATGATACATATAGGAACTCATGGAGACTGTGGCAGCATGCACAAGGACTGTTCAGATTCAAACCAGACAAAATCTCAGCATGCAGAAATGAACACAAGTCCCAACACTAACCAAGAAGCTGATTGCAATTGATACCTTCTGAAAAAAGGGGAAATAATTTTTCTCCAAGAGAGTATCAATCATACTTCAGGGCAGGCCCTATGATCCAGGAGTACAGGAGCAGTAGGTCAACATTAAATGATTCACATTTTCTTTTTTTTAATGTGTTTTTTTAATTGTTCTTTCATTTTTTAGTTTGTTCTGATTTTCTTTCTTATTTTTGCTTCTTTTTGAGAGAGAGAGGGAGAGAAAGAACATGAAGTTAGCTGGGTAAGGAAGTGAGGGGATCTGGGAGTGAACAGGGAAAGGGAGAGGCACTGTGGGGAGACTGAAGAGTCAGGTGCCTCATTTTTATTCATTTCACACTTCTCAGATAGGTATTTCTCTACAAATTTGTGTTTTTGCTATAATAGGTCTTTGTCAGGTTTTCAACGCTAACTTACTCCAAGCCTGTGTATAATAGTGAAATGATTGAACCTGACCTTAGATGTCACGTATTTTCAAAACAGTATGGATGATGACTTGTCAGTTTTATGTGTTTTGCATAAAATATACACATAGTTTGATGCTTTATAGGAAGGCATAGCATAGGTCAAGAAAAGGCATAGATTTTAAAATGTTTCCATATAACACAGCACTAGCTGCTGTGAATAAAACATCAGTTCCTTTTAGAAATACCTTCTTCAGTGTTCTCTGAGTATTGCCTGGGATTTGTTTCTCATTCTTAATGGATAAGAAAGGCTGCTGCCCTCTTAGGGCATAAATAGATGAGAAAACTAGGGAAGATTCCAGAAGATGTGATAATTAAACTTCCTAAGCATTGTGTTTTCCTCCTCCTTTTCCCAAGAACCATACTATTCATGGTTATAAGTAAAGCTGCTAATTGGTTAAGATTTTTAGATACAGGCGTGATGAACACTATAAACTCTGAAAAATTTTCCTTTATGGAGTAATTTCCATGAAAATAAATATTTTGATTCCCAAATAACTTATTTTTATAATGTTATTTTAGGTGAGTATTATCTAAACTTCTTACAGTAATTAGTGTGTCTCCATCACTCAGAATCTTGAAATGTTTCATTTATCACTTGGTTCTTTTTTCTTTGTGCCTAGATTTCACATTTCTTTCCCCCACCATTATAATTGTAACCAACTCCACGAGTTCCAACAGAAGGATCCACTATAATAGCGAATCCAAGAGCTCCCTAATCTTTCACACACTAGGCACAAATGCCTCAAGGTTTTCTACAGTGGAAGCTGATTCATAGCAATAAAAAGGGTAACATAAGGGTTATCTATGAGGAAAGAATAAAAAGAGTCCCTACTGAAAAAGGTCTAGGGTAGAGCAAAGAAGAAAAAGAAAAATCTGTAAAAGATATTTCTGAGAAAGGTCACTCCAATTGATGTAGGTTTTTCTGTTATGAATTCCTTTTTATGTGCTTAGCTGTTAAATGTTAAATCTTCCATTGTCAAGCAGACTTGGATTTCACCATAGAATCAGGCACTAACCCTGCACATGATGGTCACTCTCTACATATGTATCTCATTTTGTGTCATGTGCTCTTTGCCCATGCTTTCTATTTTTCTTATTCGTGCCCTGATATAAGGGCACATATCTGTCTGGAATGTCATTGTGTGAGTGTACATTGATATCCTCTTGTGTAAGTGCCTCAGGGACATTCTTTTCTGATGGCTATTCCAGAAGTCAGAGTTTACACCTGTTCCTGAGTGCAAAATGTAGGCATTAACCAACAAAAATAAAGTCTTATAAGACTAATATGATTTTAAACTAAGACGCTTATGTAAATGGATATGTCAAGCTGTAGAAATATAAAATATCTCATGTTGCTTTGTGGCATGCATTATTTCTAGAAGAATACAAATACAATATTTCAAGGGCAAGTCTGAATTAAATATTATATATTTTAGAGAATAAATACAGTGGCTTAAGTAAATGTTTTCCTGGTTCCCACAGATTTAAGGTTCTTCTCCTTGATTGGTCATTAAATAGTTCATAGGTTAGTGAAAGAAAAATTACAAACCTAAGAAATGTCAATCCCTGAACACAAGTAGAACTTAATAACTTTGTACGTTGTTTATATTTAAGGCAACTAGCATGAATTTAGTGGAAGTTTAAGTATTACTAGAGAGATACCTAGATTATGTTCTCCGTTTTAACATTTAATACCAGTAGCCATCTAAACATCCATTCAGCTATTATTTCTCAGCTTATTATGCACCATAGAGTATTGTCTTTTAAAGATTTATTTATTTATTTTTATATGTCTGTCTGTGTGTGGTTATTTTCACTTAAATGCTAGTGCCTGAGATACCAGAGACATCCAATCCTAGTAGTTGTGAGCTGTCTGACATGGTTTCTGAGAACTGAACTGTGATCCTCTGCAAGAGCAATACATGCATACAACTGCTAAGCCATTTTTTAACACCAATATAGTATTTGAAATTACTTTAATATGATATACCCCCACTGCCCTAAACTTCTCTTAATGAAGGTAGAGTCTAAGCAGAATGATCTAATTGAATTTAAATTGAAGACTAATGGAATTGGAGAGATGGTTCATAAGTTAAGAACATTTGCTTTTGTGAAGTGGTTCCCAGCACCCACATGATGCCTCACAATAATCTGTAACTCCTATTCCAGAGGATCTGATAGCCTCTTCTGAACTCTGAGATCAAAAGGCATCCATGTGTTGTGTAGACATACATGCAAATACAAATACATAAAAAAAGCTCAAAACAATTATAAATTAAATATTAATAGGCATGTTAATTCTGAGTAAGTTTTTTCTTATTGATTCCAACTTGTTTTCTTTCTTGCACTTTCTATATCTCATAAAAATTCAAAATAGAGACAGAAGTAGACAGTTGACACGGTATAACTCTGAGAATTTACTCCTACTGTGAAACAAATTACTTAGAAGAAATTAAACATAGTTCTAGAAGCCCCATGGGTGAAGGAACAAGGGATTTTGAGAGAAAGCCAAAAAAAAATCAGTTAGAAAAGTCTTCTGACTTTACAAATGAGGCAATCAGTAGTTCTTTGGATTTTAGGTTTTTGTTATTGTTTTTCTCTTGTATGACTATCACACAGAGGGAAAAAATTGAGCAGTGTTTTCAAAGAGCTGAAGTTGTTTGAAAGCATGACTTTAGTAAACGAACACAAATTTTCTTAGTAATTTTAAGATTCCTCTTGTGTTACCTTTGGAGAAATTTGTTTGCCCTTTAGAAACTTATGTAATTAGTTAAAGCCTTCTAGAATAATCTACCTGTTTGAAGATGAATGGTTCCATTTAGCATAACTAAGGATTAAAATGTTACTACATTAAAAGTTGCAAGGAACAGACTGTTGACATATTGGGAACCATTTCAGAGAAGAATATTAGGTTAACAGTGTTAGTTCTAAGTATATGTCACACACAATAGGAAAAAACTAATAATGTGCTTTTCTTTAAGGCAATGCTTAAGCTTTCAAGGTATATTTTTGAAATGCTTGCAAGCTAGGTATAACTACCCAAATTTTGAGTTAAGAAAAACACTAAATAAATATGAATAAATTCTGCATTATTATATTTTTCACATGTATAAATACAAAATAATTTAAAGGCAATTGAAATTATACTCTCTACCCACATATATAGGTTTTTCTATCTGCAACACAATATTATATCACTTAAATTAATATTTTTATCTCTTTCATACCTCTTTTTAGGTTTTTCTTTTGGTTGTATACACTGATATTGGTAGGTGGCCAGATTCTTCACCTAGGGCACATGAACTGTAAAGAACTCAAGCTAATCACCATCCTCTTCCTTAGGTTCTCAGACTCATAATTTATCTGCTTTTAATCCAAATTTCCTGAACCATCTTGTTTTTATTTTATATGTCAAATATGGAGCTGTTGATTGTATTTACTATATGGTGTAACTAGACCTTCATTCAGAGACACCCCTGACACATGCCTGGCCTCAGCAGCTTTTCTTAGTGTTGGAGGAAGATTGCATAATACCTTTCTTCTATACTTGACTGTAAAGCCTTGTGGCTAATGCTGTCAAGTTCTGCGGCTTGCTGGGGATTGGAACATGGCCCCCTTGTTTAATTACATCTTCACCAACTTTCTGTTTTTCATGGTTTCCTACTCTACCTCAGCTTGGCTGTCCTGAAACTTGAGCTGTAGATGAGGCTGGCCTCAAACTCAGAGATCTGTTTGCTTCTGCCATGAGTGCTGGGATTAAAGGTTTGCACCACCACACCTGGCTCTAAGCTTTTCTTTAATTCCTTTCACAGGTGGGATCTTGCCCTGAGGTCACCACTCCCTTTATTCCATTTCTTAATCTGTTTATCTCCTTGAACACAAGACTTAACTCCTTTCCACTTCCTGATGCTCTTCTCTCCTTAAATTGTTCTACATCTTGTATTTTTCCTTGCTCAGCTTGCTGCTCTTCATTATAAATCTTCATTAGAATTACCACTATTACCACACAATAAAGTCTATACTAGGCTATTCTGAGATTTTTCTGCCAATACAATTAATCCCAAACTCTTCACTTTAGCCTGATAAACTTTTTGAACAAGGGCAAAAAGCAGCCACATTCTTCATCAAAATATCACAAGACTGGTCTCTAGGCCACATACTAACATCTCTTCTGAAAACTCTTGATCCAGGCATCCACAGTTCAAATCATACTCAGCACCACTGTCTTCCATGTTCCTACTAGGATGGCCCATTAAGCAGTACTTAAAGCATTCAACTGTTTTTCCAATCCATAGCCCGAAGGTCCATATACATTCAAACATAAAAAGCATGGCCAGACCTATTACAACAATACTCTAGTCCCTGGTATCATTGTCTGTCTTTGGGTTTCTATTGCTGTGAATAGACACCATGACCATGGCAACTCTTACAAAGGAAAACATTTAATTGGGTTGGTTACAGTGAAGAGGTTCATTTTATTACCATCGTGGTGAGACATGGCTGTATCCAGGCAGACATGGTGCTGGAGAAGAAGCTGGGAGTCCTATATCTTGACTCAGAGCTAACAGGAAGTTAACTCAGACACTAGGAGGTATCTTGAGCATAGGAAACCTCAAAGCCCACACCTATAGTGACACACTTTCTCCAACAAGGCCATACCTACTTCAACAAGGTCACACCTCCATTTAGTGCACTCCCTTTGGGGGCCATTTTCAACCACCACACCTTCAATTCTTTAAAATAACAGGACAATGCACTTGATTACATTCTTGAGTCCTATGTATATCATTACATGGATACATACATATATCATAGAATATTCAAGTAAAAATGTTGTTACTGATCATTTATTCTTTCAAATCATGCACATAACTATAGTTCTGTTTAAAATCGTGATTCTTAATACCTAGTTCAAAGTTATTATTCCAAGGAATCATCTTGTAAAATTTAATAAATTCTAATTAAAATTCTACCCAAAAATTATAAAAGATACCAATAGTATGATTCATAGTCCATCCTAAGTCTCTGTTTCTTACTGCAAATATCCCATTAATTTAAAAACTGTGATAATTAAAACATGTAATGTACTTGTATTGTGATAACCTGTTTTGAAAACATTTCTAAGGTACAATAATAACTCATATGTAGGAAACCTGGAGAACATATCACAGCAAAAATAGGAGTTACTGGAACAGACAAATACAATCATAAATGCAATTTGTGATCTTTATTGATTATGCTTTTGAATGCTATTTTCTGTGTCATTGTATTAAAACAAAATAGCTTATTAGACACTTAACTGGTATACTATTAGATACTTAACTGTCACACTTCCCCTACTATAGTTCATTATTCATAGAGAATTTGTTTGAAAATATAAATTATATTATTTTACATCATCTTTGCCCAGAACTACCCCAAAATATAAATTCATAGCTAAAATGAAATATAAAATATAAGGGGATAACATTCTTTTAAAACAATTTTTGTTGGGTCTTACTTGCTTTGGCCTTACCTCTCTCCAACTTCTGGAATTCTTTCTACCCATAACTGCCACATTCCATCCACACTTGTCCTTCCCCTATTCCTGATAATTTTTATATTTGTTCTAAATGCATTACATGCAAATTGTGATCTGTCTCTTTTACAAGGCTCTCACCCTCCCATACCCCGTATCTCATTACATTATCATAGTTTCACACTACCTACATTTATAGTATATTTTCACCCTGTTTCTACAACTAAAGGCTCCCATAAAAACATATCCCATGTCTACTGTATTTCCTCTAACTTTCTCTACAAAATACTTAATATGTGCTGGGTAAAATGTTTTGAAATTAATTCATTGAATGGATGATTTAAACTATTATTGTTAATTAAAGATTGTCAGTTTGCTTCAGATCAGACCCAAAAATTGCAAGAGAGCTTTGCCACATGCAGTTAACTAATGCAAATCACTCAAAATGTATGCATGTGTTCTGTTCTGTAGGATGATATGAAAATTCATGTTAGTATAACAGAAAAATATTGTGTTATTAAAAACCAAAATAAAACAGCAAGTCTTCCCTCTCATGAAGGCTCTGCTCTCAGTGAGAAATGTTTCCCTGTGCAGCTTTGTTTAGCTAGCCAAGGTTGTGGTGTGATAAAAAATTTAGAAAAATGGAGCAGATGGATACTTTTGAGAAAAAGTTACAAGTATATTTTATGAAAAGATCAATCAAGAGAATTAGTATGCTCTAAGGGGTTAATTATTGTGAATAATAAAGTGAAGACACATCTTTGGTATCTTTTGAGCAGCTTGCAGAGAAGGAGGGAGTGTATGAGTAGAAGGAGAAAAATCTAAAACAAGGACTGAGATGCCAATCACTTATCTTTTGTTTATTTTTATGAAGTACCAGAAAATAACTTCCACCTGTAGATGAAATTCTAAACCACGTTGGGTGCCAAATGTAGATGAAATTCTAAATGGTCTCATTAAATAAGAAACACAGAGCAAATGCAGAGTTAAAAGCCCAGAGATCAGAGCAGTACAGTAGCCAAGAGCTAAGACCACCTTATCTTACCACTCGCTGCTGTCCTTCCCCTGAGAGAGAGAGACTTTCTTCCCGTGTCCTGCCTTTTTATTGCCTTTCTGTTCTGCCTTCTCATTGGCTCTAAACCCAACCACATGATTTCCTCATCACTGCCTTTCTATACAGACCTCCAGGTCTCTATGGTTGGTACTGGGATTAAAAGTTCAGGTCACCGTGCTTTGGATGTGTCCTTGACCACACAGAGACTCTGCCTGCCATGTGATCAGATTAAGGGTGTGTGCTACCACCACCACCTGACTCCCGCTTATGGCTCGTTGTGACTTCTGATTTCCAGGCAACTTTATTAACATACAAATAAAATCACATTTCAGCACAAATAAAATATCGCCATATCCACCTATGACTCAAAAGCTTAGTTATGTATCACATCTAATCTCTTTATTCAATGAATCTTGGAGGGAAAGCAAAGTGGCTTTGTTTCATGTGATGAAAATAAATACACAACGCAAGGCAGCACAAACAAGCTGCCAGATGACCTACCTGTGCATCCCGTTCACTAGCTATGAGAGAGAGCAAGTAGAAACTTTGGGGCTTTAAGTATTGCCTTTCAACACCTGGAGACTACATATAGTTGTAAGCACTCGAGGTTCAGGATTTCATGAAAGATAATATGGGAAAATGAGTAGGCAATTTCATCACAATCCAGGTATATAAGGTCATGTTGACTGGCACCTATGTTATGTGAATAAATACAGTCTGCAAACTTTTTTGTACTTGAAATTTCATTGGGATTTTGGGATTAAGTTAAGATATTTATTTAGAAGCATAATATTTGGATCTTTCCTTAGTAAGTTGAATTGGAACATGTTCCACGATCTTCTGACACATTGTCTCCAAAATGCCTTGATATTGCCTACTATTTCTCTGTTTTCTTTTGAGTTATATTAGTTTCAAAGATGGTTACCTTTATCTAATATCATAATTATATAAAAAATTAAATCCTTTAATCACATTTCTCACTGGAAGAAAACTTCAATAAAAGACAAGACTGGCTGGTGTGACCAGTTGGTGAAAGAGTGTGGCCATATTTGCCTTTTATTCTCAGCCCTCTGTTGTAATCAGTTATCTGTCATGAGCCATAATAGAGATGTCTACTGTAGATGTAACCAACCGCCTTATTAAATAAGAAACACAGAGCCAAGGTAAAGATAACAGCCCAAGAGGTCAGAGTTAGGAGCTTACCCGCGTGCTGCTGGCTAGCTTCTTCCGCCAAGAAACCTCTCCGAAAAGGGAGCTACTTCTTGTGCGTTTGACTTATAAAGAGTTCTGGTTCTTCCTTCTCATTGGTTGTAAACCCAACTACGTGGCTGTCTCATCACTGCCTCTCTGTACAAACCTCCAGGTCTATGGTTGGTATTGAGATTAAGGGCATGTGTTTCCAATTCTGGCTGTATCCTTGAACACACAGAGATCTACCTAGTTCTGCTTGCTGAGTACTGGGATTAAAGGTGTGCACCACCACCGCCGCCCTGGCTTTCCCTATGGTTTGCTAATAACTCTGACCTCTGGGCAACTTTATTTATTAACATACAAATAAACCACATTTCAGTACAAATAGAATACCACTATAGTCTACTGAACGTAGGAAGCTTGGAGTGTAACTTAGTATAATGCTGCATTATATGCAATGCAATCTGTCTGCACAGAGAAATGACATTATACTTACATTCTTGATGCTTCCACATGCTTACCATCAACAGCAAACTAAGAGCTAAACCAGCCTGTGCCAATTGATGTTTTGTGAGCCACTCTCAAAGCAATGGCTCTGGAAAAGGTCCAAATGGGAATCCAATTCAATAGCATTGTGTATTCCAAGGAGTTTGTGATATAACCAGAAGTGTCACAAATGTGACCTGAGGGCACAATGTTCTGAGAAGAAAAGGCGACATAGTTCACATCAAAGATGAGATGGTTTTAACTACTGGGGGCAGATTATAGCATGGGTAGTCTGATAAATAAGAAAACAAAAATATTATAGCTGAAAAAAATAGGACACTATTTACTTTCTAAGCTTGAAGGTTCATCGTGTTTTAATTTCAGCTAAAATTGTTTTGTTCTTTATTATGCTCAAGTTTTACTACTGCTAACATCACAGCTTGCTACTTTATATTTTTTTTCTTTGTAGGGCTCTTCTGCCCTTTCCATTTATTATCAATTAAAGCAAGGTATTTATTAACAGGTGACAAATACACCAAATACCCATCTGTGTAGAGTTCCTTTATTTGCAACATGGCCATTTATTTAGCTCAAAACTTTTCACTTATAGTACCTTTACATGAAACAAAAATATGCAAACACTTTAAATAATTTTTATAACAAGATATAATTCTAAGGGGGAAACTACTTTTAATTATATATTACAGGAAATTTTAATTATTAATTAAATTTACTTTTGACAATTTTATATATTCATTGTTATTATTATCTCCCAACACTCTCTCTTATCTCCTACCATCTCTGTGAATCTTTCCCCTAAAATTCATTTCCTACATTCATGCCTTTGGTATTGTTTTCTGGCCCACTGAGCTTAACTAAGGCCATCTGTGTAATTGTAGGTTTGGAACTATCCATTGGGCCCTGGTGGGCTCACCAGTGGCACACAACAGAAGACAATGAGTCTTCTCTCTCCCAGAATCTATCTGTAGTCAACAGTTTAGGTGGGAGCAGCTGGGCCTCGAGAGTCCTTCCCCTGTCCATGACTGACTGCTGACAGACCCAGTCTTGGGCAGTCTCACGGCAGCTGTGAAATTCTGAGTGGAAGAGCAGTGTCATGATGAAAGATGGCTTTTCTCCCTGTCTGCTGACTCTTACATTCTTTCCACCTCTACCATGATGTTCTCTGAGCCTTAGATGGTATGGTATTAATGTCTTATTCAGGATTTGGCATTAAGCCATCACTTATTCTCAGCACTTTCAAAAGCTTACCTTCTTAACACCTTAGTCAAACATGATTCAATCTAATAAGAGATGTTTGTGTATGCACGTGTGTGTGTGTGTGTATGTGTGTGTGTGTGTGTGTGTGTATAGCACTAAAGCCATCCTTTTTTTCCTTCTCTCTAAAATGCCATCATAAAAATGGCTTAAAAATACAGTTCTGATATTATAAATGGAAATAGGAGATTGGGTTTCCTTGCTTCCTTCTAAATTTATACATAAAACTCCTTATAAAACTGAAATCTGTGCTTTCCTTTTCTACCAGACCATTAAATATTGAACTGGTTAACCTGTTGGAACACAAGTTCTCTGGCTTTCAACCTTCCATTTTCTCTTCATTCAACACAGGACTAGTCCATGGGTCTCTAGTACCACTCAAGTTTCAATAGTTTATAGAAATCTACACAGAACCAGCAAGTTGTTCTGTTAAAATGCCATCCTCATCTCCTTCTCTATGGTTGGAGAACAAATGCCCTCTTGATTACAAAAACAAACTGTGGAGGCCATATTTGGTTCAGGGCCCCTCTAGGAGGCTTGTGCAAAGGGCTCTGGAATTCAAACCTCACAAGGATCATTGTGAATCCATCCATCCTCACCTTCTGCTTCATTTTCTCATTGTCTTCTTGCTTTTCCCAAGAACTAAGGCATGATCAAAAGGCTTTAGAGGATAAGGTGGAAAAGCTATTTATTATATTTGGAACCACGGATAATTTCTTTTGCTAGCATTGGATATTTATTGTCTTCTTCCACTGTTGACACAATGTAAGTTTATATAAGCACTATAAGTTTTATGAAATATAATGTGCTGGTCTACCCACAGGAGGGTGACCTTGACTACTGCACATTTTTTTGCTAGAGTCAGGCAGTACCATCATCACAACTTCAGCCTGCCCACCCTCTACAGTATCCACTTGGCTCAAATGAGCAAAACTTTCCTTGTTTTTTAAATTTCAGAAGTTCAACATGTTTTACATTGGGGTTTATTCACCCCACCAATGCTAAGGTGTCCTGCAGCCAGTGACTACAATATGGACCCAACAGGGCTGCCCACTCTCCCCATACCTATTCAATATAGTACTTGAAGTTCTAGCCAGAGCAATAAGACAGCACAAGGAGATTAAGGGGATACAAATGGGAAAGGAAGAAGTCAAGCTTTCCCTATTTGCAGATGACATGATAATATACTTGAGTGACCCCAAAGATTCAACCAAGGAACTGATACAGCTTATAAACACCTTCAGCAACATAGCAGGATACAAGATCAACTCAAAAAAATCAGTAGCCCTCCTATATACAACTGACAAACAGACTGAGAAGGAAATCAGAGATACATCACCCTTTACAATAGCCACAAATGACATAAAATACCTTGGGGTAACACTAACCAAGCAAGTGAAGGACCTATATAACAAGAACCTCAAGTCCCTGAAAAAAGAAATTGAAGAAGATGTCAGCAAATGGAAAGATCTCCCATGCTCATGGATAGGCAGGACTAACATAGTAAAAATGGCAATTTTACCAAAAGCTATCTACAGATTCAATGCAATCCCCATCAAAATACCAACACAATTCTTCACAGACCTGGAAAGAATAATACTCAACTTCATATGGAAAAACAAAAAACCCAGGATAGCCAAAAGAATCCTGTACAATAAAACAACTTCTGGAGGCATCACGATCCCTGACTTCAAGCTCTACTATAGAGCTACAGTAATAAAAACAGCTTGGTACTGGCATAAAAACCGACTTGTGGACCAATGGAATCGAATTGAAGACCCTGACATTAATCCACACACCTATGAACATATAATTTTTGACAAAGAAGCCAAAAGTGTACAATGGAAAAAAGAAAGCATCTTCAACAAATGGTGCTGGCATAACTGGATATCAACTTGCAGAAGACTGCAAATAGATCCATATCTATCACCGTGCACAAAACTTAAGTCCAAGTGGATCAAAGACCTCAACATAAATCCAGCTACTCTGAACCTGCTAGAAGAGAAAGTAGGAAGTAGTCTTTTTCTCTTTTTTTAATTGAAAATAGATTCTTCTCTCATATAACACATCCTGACTAGAATTTCCCCTCCTTCAGCTCCTCCCAGCTTCCCTCCACCTCCCCTCTCCCCTAGGCACACTCCCCCTTCACTTCTTCTTTAGAAAAGAGCAGACCTCCAAGAGACAGCCAAACAGCACAATAAGACAAGCCAAAAATGCCTTCATATCAGGCTGGACAAGACAACCCAATAGGAGGAAAAGAGTCCCAAGAGCAGGCAAAAGAGTCAGAGACAAACTCACTTCCACTATTAGGAGTCCCACAAAGACACCAAGCTAACAGCCCCATAAGATACACACAAAGGGATTGGTGCAGACCTGTGCAGGCCCTGGGCTTACTGCTTCAGTCTCTGTGGTCTCTGCTTAGTTAATTTAGTGGGCCATGTTCTCCTGTTGACCTCCATCCTCTGTGACTCCTACAATCTTTTCTCCTTTTCTTCTGGAGGGTTCTTTCAGTCTCTGAAGGGAGGGACCTGATGGAGAGCTCCAGTGTAGACTCTCTCCACATAATATCTGGCTGTGGGTCTCTGCACCAGCTCCCATTTGCTGCTAGAGGAAGCCTCTCTGATGATGACTGGACAAGGCACCAATCTGTCAGTATAGCAGTATATCATTAGGAATGATTTCATTTATTTATTTATTTTTGCCAGTTGTGTTTGGTTCTACCCTAGGTCTCTGGGCTATCCAGTCTCCATTTCTGGCTATTGAAGGCAGAACAGGACATAGCCTTCCTCTCATGGAGTGGACCTCAAGTTAAACCAAACATTGGTTGGCCACTCCCACAAGTTCTGTACCACCATTGATTGCTCCAACATGTCTTGCAGGCAGGAAAGATGGTGTGTCAAGGGTTTTGCAGCTGCACTGGTGTTCACATTTCTCTTTCTGTAGCTTATAGCTACTTTCTCATGCCAAAGATAGTAGAACACAGGGGTGAAGGCTCCATGCAGGCACAAGCTTGGCCTCTCTACACCCACTGAGCTGTGTGGATGTTGTCCTCAGCAATGTGACTCACTGTTAGTTTTCAGATGGTTAGGACCTTCTGTCCTAACATCAGCCTGGGTTGTTTATGGATCTCCATGAGATCCCCTTGGCCAACAACTCAACTAAATGCAAGCCAATCCCACCATGAGAAGCCTTGCCTGACTATAAAAGATGGCCACTTCAGACTCTGTATCCTCCATTATGAGGAGTACTCACTAGGGCCACCCTCATAGATTCCAGAAAGTTTCCACCGCATTAGGTTTCCACAACCATCCCCAATGCTCCTCAATTCCAGTTGTCTCTCCTTGCAGTCTCTCCATTCCAGCCTCCCCCCAATGCACCTGATCCTTCCTGCTCACAACTTCACCTACCCCCAGTCCCAAGATCTAGTCTATTTCCTTCCCAGGGAGGTCCATGCATCCTTCCTAGAGTCCTCCTCTTTACTTAACCTTTCTGAGTCAGTGGATTGTAACCAGTTATCAATAAAATTTTCTCTAAAAGCAGCACAGAATTTGTGAACCTTATTCGGAAATGCCAGGCTATTTTATTTTCTGTCGTATACTTACTGTTTATATATTTGGCCAGGATTTTGACATTTGTGTGTAGATTGGAATACCAGTGTAGAAACTTAAAAATGAGGACAAGAATATGATTGATAGGAATATTATTGAATATTATTGTTCATGTTTATCTTCTCTAGAGAACTTCACGTGTCCTCCAATCTGTTTTCTATGTGGCTTCCTGGCCAATCTTTATAAAGTCTGTACTTTTGTACTTCTGAAGTTCAACTAATAGAATCACGCAGTAGAATGGTGGTCATCAGAGACTCTGTGTGCTGTGAGATTCAAGAGATGCTGGCTAAAAAAATACAAAATTTTAGGCAGAAAGGAAGAATAAGTTCAGGATAGCTGAAATAAAACAAGATGGTGATTATTAGTAACAATGGAGTTCATGCTTGACAGCTTCTGAGAGAGTATATTGTGCTTGGGAAATACACAAAGTGACATAATGTGTGTTAATTAGCTTGACTTGGCCCCTCACAATGCATACACATTTCAAATACCATGTTATATGCTGCAGATAATTACATTTTTCTCTGCAATAGTTTAAATTTTTGACAACAATCCCCAAGTAGGAAATTCAGCGTAGATATTTAGATAGTCTGCTAGTGAGGCACACTGTCATCATTTTTACCATAAATGTGCTGCATGCGTGTGTGCTTGGATCCGTGGGTGTGAGTGTGTGTCTATGTATGGGAGAGTGTGTTTGTGTGTTTTTTTATTTAATTTTTCATACAGTATATTTCCATCATGTTTTCCTCCTCCCCTAACTACTTCCAGAGCCTTATCAGCTCTCTATCAATCTAATTTCAACTTCATGTTTTTTCTCTCTTTCCAAAAAACATAAACACAAGCAAACAAACAAAAAGCATAGTAAGACAGACATACCAAAACAAGAACTGCCTACCACAACAACAACCAAATAATAACAACAACAAAGAATAAAAACCATGGAGTCCATTTTGCATTAGCCAATTTCTCCTGGGCATGGGGGTCTGTCCTGGGGTATGGTTGATATGCCCAGTGACAATTATTGGGGAAAACTGACTTTTCCCAGAAGGTATCAATTGCAATAAAAATTCATGGTAGAAAAATTGTGCAATTGGCTACTCTCAGCATGCTAGTTTGATGGCTGTGTAGAGTCTGACAAAGGAATGCTGGAAGAAGAAATCTTAGTTTAGAGGCACATCAAAGATATTTTGAGTGCCACAGAAGAGTGGCTGGTAACTTATATGGAGATTTTATTTTAGTTTATTTTCCAAAGGAAATTGAGATGGTCAGATCTATTAAGGAGAGAATGGAAGAGACTAGTAAGTAAATTCCTAAAATAGTTAAGGAAGAGCAAGAGGGCAGGGTGGGCAGTGCTGATGCAGAATAGAATGAAGAATGGATCACAGAGACAGTGATGGGCAGAATGGAAGGAAAGAGGGGGCTGCTTTAACACGACAAAAAACACTCCATTCTTTGACTATGCAGATAGTATCTCTGTCTGTTTATTACTTAGGACAATAATTGAGTGAAACATTATGTCTCACAACCTACATCTTATGGTTATGAGAGCAAGGAAACATATAGAAGCAGAAAATCTCATGAGTCTTTTGGTGTGGAACTGAGAATTCCTGCAGAATGAGAATTTCCTCCTTGTTTAAATTTTCCCGGTCATGTCAGAAGCCTGAAATGAGACTAACATGTACCACCAATGCCTGTGACATCCAGATCCAAACAATGGTGCATCACATACAGAAAGCCAGTCATACTCCCGCCTTAGAATTCCACTGGGGAATGGTAACGAAAACTCATTGTTAGCATGGGACACTTCACGCTTGCAAGAGGATGAGTAACTCCTTCAGTGAAAATAAACCTCCAAAAACTGTCTCTCAAATTAGAGCAGGAGTCCTGAGAGGAGAAATCTAAACAGCCAATAAGCAAATAAACAAAGGTGATCGGAACATGCTGAGAATACGCCAGCAGCAAACAAAGAGAAAGGGTTATGTTGGGGACACAGCAGCATAATTGGATTCCTCTGCCAACCCTGGTAATTAAAATGGAGACACTCAGTACCTTAGTTGCTCTGCAATCCCATAATATGCTTGAGATTAACAACCCTTGAATCTTGGTTTCACTGCTATATTATTTGAATACACAATGCGTATCTCTTGCCATTTTCAAAGCACACACAGAGGCCTCTGCAGGGCCATGACGATGTAGAAACAGCTGACAAGAGCCTGGCCTGTTTCTCCAATCACACTTCCCTTGCTGCTGTTGATATTTTGACCAAAACTAAACAGTAAACAAACAAAAATGGGAAATAACAAGCTCTCCAATGTTTAAATCTCTGAATGCCTATTTGAGAGAAAAACCGGCAGTTTTTCTGTAGCTCCACACAGCGATGTCTCTGTTTTACCAGAATTTTTATTCTTAGATCTCACTAGTACCTTGTATAAATTATAAAATAAAAAAAAATTAGAAATGTAAGTCGCACTGTGGGTTTGAACAACACAGAAAGGGCTGAGTTATCTGCAAGAGACTCCTGTCTCCAGTGATACATATTTCAAAGTCCCTGTGTCTCAGATCTGTAACTACATTCATCCCTAGAAGGGCGTGGGGACTTGAGTTGCCTCATGGTGTATATGATTATCTGGCTGATGCCTGTAGCCTGTGTACAGGAGTCTGAACACACTCCTCTGCTACTCAAAGGCATGCCTGACTCTGGAGATGGTAGCTTGAGGTGAATATCTGGTTATAGACTGACTAGGGCTCCTCCAGGACCCTTGTAGAGGTGTTTATCAAGTGTGAGACATCGATAATGCACAGGCAACAGGAAGCACACGTTGGCAATTAATGTTTTATTTTGTTCCCAAAGATGTTCTTGGTCCCTTTATACGATCGCTGACTGCTCTATCAATTCCTCTGTGAGGTAACATGAAGTTGGTATAAATAGTGAGCTGTTTACCTAATTTCCACTATTAAAATGGAGGAGGTAGGACAACAAACACACAAAGCAGATTGTTAATGCCTAAGAACAATAACTGGGACACCCGACAGGCTTCGGGTGGGAAGGGAATCAGCAGCATGTTTTCCTGGCTGAGATGGGCTGTTCCTGGCAGGTCTGCACATGGTGCTGGCTATTGCAAATAGCCCAGAGAAAGGGGAAATTGAAAGAGTGCAGAAAAGAATAGCAGAGTCTACGGTATTTGACTTCTGTTTCTTTTCCAGACTGATATTTTCCAACACCAAACCAACCAAACAAACAAACGAAAAACCCATTCTAACAAAATTCAGCCTTGCTTCAGTCCAACAGGGCAGGAAACAGACAAGTACAGCTTCCTGCCCTTGTTGATGGGTGATTACACATGCAGAACTGGAGAGACAAAGCCTGGGTCACTTTACCACAGTGCAGAATTGCTCTGTCCTTTTAGGATCCTTTGTTGCTGCAAGACGACAATGGGGGAAAAAATCTCCATTAAAGAAAATGACTTATGGATCACGCAAGATGTCTCGGTGGTATGGGTGAGTCCTGCCAAGACTGAGGGCATGAGGTCATCCCCAGGACTCACATACTAGAAGGAGAAAACCAGCTCTGAAAGTTTTACTTTGACCCCCACAAGTGCTCTTTAGCATGTGACACCCCCCTCAACCACCAAATGCAATTTTTAAAATAAAATAAAAATGTTATAAATGATTTACATTATACATCCCAACAGGTTGGCATTAAAATAGTAGAGATTTATAAAGTAGATGCCTCATATAAGCATGCAAGATTCCTATAATTAACACTCTTGCTCATTCACTTCTCTGAGGATGTGTGGATCAGTGCAGTGCTGAATGAGAGGTGCTCACTCTTCTCAGCAGGTTTATAGTCTGGATGGTCAAACTTCTTCAATGATGCTTGAGATGAATGGGAGACTATGAACTGATGTGGAGAGCTGAGCAGGAGTGAAACACTAGCTCGCTTGAATAGGGTAACCAAGGTGTAATGTTTTAAAAACCATTTTCTTTGAGATTATAATACAATTACACCAGTCCCCCCTTCCCTTTTCTCCCTCCAAACCCTCAAAAGTACCCACTTTTTTCAAGTTCACAACCTCTTTATATATATTTATATATATATATAAAAACATATACAAATACATAAATACAATGTACTTTTTAAAGATGCAAACACAGATGTGTTTCTCCCTCCATGTAACACTGTTGCAGTTATGAAAGGACATAGTAAAATTCCAAGCCAGGAAGCTAGCCACAAGGCATATTCACAATGCTGATTTCAGGAACATGGTCTTCCCAAATGAGTCAAAACAATGAAAATAAATCTGATAGCGCCGTCTTTCTGATGTCTAAGAAAAATTCCATCCTATTTTCAAGATTTAATTTGAATAAAAATTTCTAATCCATGACTTACTAGATTATCTTAAAATACTTCTTGGATTTATATCATCCTTTTTTGAGAGATAAATATTTTGTTTATACACAAAGAATAAAAGAAGCAACATTTGACCAAGAAGACAAAGAGAAGAAATGGAAAAATTAAACACCTGAGGGTGTCAAAGATTCCTCAAAGTAAAAAAAAAAAAAAAAAAAAAAGAAAAGAAAAAAAAACTGTACTTTCTGACCACTTTTCTTTTATTAAAAAAGGATCCAATTTTTATCACCACATCCCATAAAATGTAACAATTTTTTTCAGAAAAGTCACATTTACCTTTTAAAGCTATTTTTATCAGAAGGAAAATGTTTTTCAGGAAAAACCACTGTTCTCGACTTTAGTATTGTTCCATTGGCTGTTAGCATCTGAGTGGTCAGATTTTAGGGTCCGTATTTTAGGGGAAGAGGGCCAAGTTTGGGCTTGCCTGTGCTCAGCAGGAGCTACACTTCACAGTAGATGTTCCAGGAGGACAAACAGAACAGAAGTAGCTATAAAGAGGAGCCAGCTTCTACCCAGAGACACCTTTCCACACTGTTCAGGCCAAGGGTGGGGAATTGGAGCCACACAGCTCTACAACAGACGTAGGGGTTCAATTGTTATTAGTGAGTGTCTGTGCCATGATCGCAAGCACTCGAGGGTTTCACAGAGAATTCAAGAGTACTGAGAGGAAAAACAAAACAAAAGTCTGTATACAGGAGCCCAATATCTTTAAGTGAGTAGGCAGTAAATCATTCTTTCTCGAGAAAATAGAAAATGTTAGTGGCTCGGTCTGTGAAGACATCTTGTAATAGAGGGAAATAAAATAAAAATTGTTCAGGTACTCCTGTGTGCAATTAGAGCACGTCTTTCAGTGCCTTGGATGAATTCAGGCACACTGATGTAAAGAAGTGATATACCATGGAAAGTGCGATTTGATTGGACCTTTGTCTTCATAAATAACAGTTAGTGAATGGTAACTGTTTGCGTAGTAATATTTGATATAGTATGACTATAGTATAGCAATATTTAGAATAAGAGGTTTTCACATTTATCTATCATCCCCTTGCTTGGTCCATTGGAAATGAATTTTGTTAAAAACTTAATTTCGTTAAAGTATATTTATTGTAGAAGAATATATGAATATTGGTTTATAAAATTATGTCAAATATAAAATGACAGAACCTAGCCGGGCAGTGATGGTGCACACCTTTAATCCCAGCACTTGGGAGGCAGAGGCTGGCGCATCTCTGTGAGTACAAGGCCAGTCTGGCCTACAGAACGAGATCCAGGACAGGCATCAAAGCTACACAAAGAAACCCTGTCTTGAAAAACAAAACAAAAAAACAAAGAAATATGACCGAACCTGTGAATCAAGAGGTTGGCAGAAGCAGCAGAACCTAGCAAGCTTCGGTTTCCATTCCTTCTTCCTCCAAGTTTTACATGGGATACTCAGAAACGCTTTCATTTCCAAGAGGCATCAGCACATGTTCAATGAAAATAACTGACTGTCTTGACTTAGGCTCTGGTTTGCAGATACCCCATCAGCACAACGGCACCTCACTGATATCAGAAGTAGTCAATAATATCCCTCCAAATCATCTTAAGTTTCTTGTCCTCAACTGTATCACAAGTGAACAAAGTGGTGAAGGAAGCCAGAGTGTGAAATCCCTGTGGTAAGGAGGCAGGGCAGAACACTGCAGAGTTTGCTGTCAAAACTCCCAGCACTACCACTTAACGGCCGTGAATGACAGCTCATCCAGCCTCCACGAGCTCCATAATCCAAATTCAGGAAAGAACTGTCATGATTGTGCCAGGCCCTTCCTAATAGTTCTATTGGGATTGATAGGGAATTGATATTAAATTATAGTTTCAATCCAAAGGATTAAGATTTGCTATCACTATTTCCTTGTGGTATCAATAGGTCCATGAAGAAATAAAGAATTCAGGCACTATGAAAGCTCTTCAAAAAGGCAAGATGACCAGGAAGGAACTTCCTTTTTAAAATGGTAAGCAGGTTATATTTAGTAATTTATATGTATATAAATACACACATATAAATGTAACAACAATTAATTTAGAAAAAGAAGCTATGAATTTGAAAAAGAGCAAGCAAGGCCTATGGGGGTGTTGAAAGGGAGGAAAAGAGAGGGAAAATGATTATGTAATTATATTATGATCTCAAAGCTAAAAATTTAAAATGTACAGTACAGTCTCTTATGAAACAAGTTTGTAATTATTGATTAATACTCAACATTTTATATAACCTTTGACCTCAAAATAATCCAAAAGTAATTACTGCCTTTTTTATCAAAAGGAATATATAAATGCATAGCAGTATTATATGTAGTAACTTCAAACTGGAAACAAAAACACTCAACAACAATGAAATAGGGGAATAAATTATGATATTTATTCAGTGGAATACAATAGAGCCATGAGGATAAATGAAATACAACTGAGGTGCAAAAATACACATACTGCTCATAAGAATCAATTTCATATTCAAAAGACTTCATGGGTTCCTCACATGTAAGGATCAAAAGAAGAAAACTAATCATTTGTAAAGATCAAAATGGGATTCCTGGAGGATAGTGACTAGGAATTCTAAGACGTTGATAGTGCTAGGTATGGGATAATATCTGTAACCTTTGTGAAAATTTGTGGAAACTTTTGATATACTTTATAGAACCCATGTTATACAAGATTTTAATAAAAAGATAGTACAATCTGGATTTGATTAAATATGTCTTTTACTCTTCCAAATCCCCTGCATATAAGATGATGCCCATAGGAAATACCTTGAATCCCTGAGCTGAACTATCTTTGTTAATAGTGGACATGAATTAAATAGTATTAAATAATAGTATTATTTAAAGCAGTGGCTCTCAACCTCCCCAGACTGTGACCCTTTAATACAGTTCCTCATGTTGTGGTGACCCCCAATCATAAAACTATTTTTATTGCTACTTCATGGCTATATTTTTGCTACTGTATGAATCATAATGTAAATATCTGTGTTTTCTGATGGTCTTAGGTGACCCCTGTGAAAAGGTCATTTGACTCCAAAGAAGTTGTACTCCACAGGTTGAAAACCACTGGTTTATTATAATTAATATATCTTAAAGAAGCCCAACAGAACCAGAAAAATATAAAAACAGAGATATCTGAGCCAATAACATCAGGCTTTTATTAATCATTAAGAAAGACTACTGCTGGGCGGTGGTGGCGCACGCGTTTAATCCCAGCACTCGGGAGACAGAGGCAGGCGCATCTCTGTGAGTTCGAGGCCAGCCTGGGCTACCAAGTGAGTTCCAGGAAAGGCGCAAAGCTACACAGAGAAACCCTGTCTCGAAAAACCAAAGAAAGACTACTGTAAGGGAGAAATATCTCTTGGCTTTGACTATACTGTGCATGAGAATGTTCATTTTCCTTACACATGAGGCTTAAAATATGTTTAGTATTCTGTAACATATCTATATTTAATAGTGTGATTTGGGGGTGTTGGATGATTCCTATATGACTATGTCATACATTCATTAGGTAGTTGTGCCAGCCATCATCTTCTGCATATGCTTAAAGACAATCATTCAGATTTGGTGTCATGGAAAGAAACTTTCAAAGTCTATTTGAAAAATAATTTTTAAAAGTCATAGCTATATCAGAAAAATTCTACTTAATTCATTCTAGTATAACCAGTAAAGTTCTCATGCTGTCCTTTCAGTAAAAACAAGAAGCTGGGGCAAATTTCAGAAGTTAACTTAGTACCTGAAACAGATTTAAGAAGCCCTGTGTCATGAACACTTAAAAAATAAGCAGCACTATTTTACATACCTCTATTAGCTTAAATAACTTAGAAAAATTGGATTCTATGTGTTTAAGTTTAAGAGTATCTTTTATTTAAAATTTTCTGGTTATGTGATCAAAAGAAGATTGTCTTGTACAATTTATGTTTTAACATCTCTGAATGAAATATACAATGACAATATAAAAAAAGGAGTAAGGGCCCATAAATGCCCCAAGAACTGTTTGAATGGGATCCACTGTGCTACTAAAAATTAGAGTGCTATTCTTTTAATCCTTAGACTTTAGAGTCACTGAGCTTTGACATTATTTCCATCTATCTTATCTTTTTCCCTTTCATTTTCTTTTTATTTTCTGGTGATTTTAAAAAGTATGAAGAAGTATTCTAGACTTGACATTTGCAATTAAACACCATGGCTCATTCTCCAATTATTTTACTGTAGGTTATAACAGCAGTTGATTTCTTCTTTTTGTAAGATGAGGAAACTAACTTTTGAATTTTGGTTCATGATAGCTGGCATTTTAATCCAGTTTATTTTTCCAGCTCACAAATATTTTCCACAGGTACTTTACTGTGGTGTTCCATTAGCATTCCCATGGCAAACTTTACCTTCCTCAGCATTATTATTTTTTATAATAGATAGTAGATAATGAATAGACTGGCAAATATTTCCCAGAATCTCTTTTTTATTTGTTTAGAATAGTTTGTGTCTTCAGTGGAATTTTATTCAGCTATGTGTAAAAATGAAATAAAATTGTAGGTAAAGGGATAGAACTAATATATTATACTGAGTGGGGTAACCCAGACCCAAAAAGATAAACATCGCCTGATTTCTTTAATTTGTGAATCCAAATATGTAGAATGAATTTATAACATGGAATAATCATAGAAACCAGGAAAGTAAGAAGGAACCCTGGTGAGAGGTCAGGGGAGATAGGAGTCTTAGGGAGGAACATAACAGAACATTAAAGGGGAAATAGGAAAAATTGGGGGTGGGCTTTAACTGGGGAAGGAAAAAAAGAGTAAAATACAGGGAGATGGAAGGAGGAGGGATAAATAACATTAAAAAGGCCATAGGGAAACATCATGTTTAACTAAAATTGTGTATAATATATCATAGTCAATGGTTTGCATTTATACACCATTCCCTATGAATCAAATTAAGTTCACTTCTGCTTTATTAACTGATTGTGTGTCTTTCTAGTTCCTTCTCCCTCTCAGGTGTCATGTTTCATATGTAAATTTACACACGTAAAACGTTATAATAGTCACTAGGGTGTGGGTTATATTCCAGACAAGCAAAAGGAGTGAGAGTGTAAGGACAGACAGAACACCAAGGAATAAAGTCTACAGCTTATAAAACTGCCTGGAGGCCTCCTGTGATACTCAGGGAATTTTATTTTCACTCCAATTCACTATGTTTTTAAATACTGTGTGTGTGTCAGTGTGTGGGTTTGGGTATGTGAGTACAACAACCAAGAAGGGCCAGTTACAGGCAGTTGTGAGCTGTCTGACTTGGGTGCTGGGAACTCATCCTTGGTCCTCTAGAAGAGCACTACTTGCTCAAAACCACTGAGCCTTGTCTCCAGCACCCAGAGAAATATTGTTAATGCCATCCCTCTGACACTAAAACTCTAGCTTTAGTTTACCAGGCTTCTGTATCTCTTCATTAAACATAAACCATAAAAATTCTATCAAACAAAGGAAGATGCGACTGGAAATAAATAAGGAAAATAGCAGGTTACGCAAGTTTCTAGTGGCAAATTCCTCTCAATGACACTCCCAGCTTGACAAATTTGGCTCATAGTGCAGATGAATTTTTTTTTGGCAATAATTGCAGTTTTCTCTGAAACAGAAATGATGTGTTCACCGCTCTCCAGATGTACAACTCCCTCTGGTTAATTCCTACAAAAATGGCTTTCATTGTTCAAAAGCAAAACAATTGGAACAAGTTTTTGTGCCTTTGTGTTTATTGTTTCTGTTGATGAGAGGCAGTTTATCTATCCAGCACACACACTGCACTCTCAGAGCACCTTGTGGCAACACAGCTTTTTATTTCATTTTATTTTTTTACATGTAAAATTGCATTTGCTAAATTTAGTATGAATGGCAGGATAATCCTCGCTAGGAAAGTGGATTATAAAGATAAAAGAAAGAAACATTAAGTTCTTTCCCCAACCAGTTCCAAATGTGCCTTTATGCCTGTAATATCCCATAAATGCCAGGGCAGTGGTACCAGCTGCTCTTGGCTCTCACAGGGCATGACATTTGTTTCCTCTCATTCTGGCACTAGCCTTCACCCCAAAGGAAAGAAACTCTTAGAAGCCAGAAGTAGAAGGCTTAGCTTTCACTTGTTCTGTGGACAAAACCCTGAGACCTGATGGTCGTCTGTAGCACTGAGTTCTCATAAAACTAAAAGATAGGTGTAAACATATGCCAGATCCAGACATTAAAATAGGCTTTGGCTGTTTTGGGTTGTTATATTCTTCTGATATTTTTTTATAAGTATGCTGTCCATGACTCTTGACAATAGGGCCCTAAATGGATTGAGAAATCTGAGATTTAATTGCCAGTAGCACTGAATGGTATGGCTCATACAGTCCCATTGCTATAAACATATTCTTTACTCTTATTGCATTTTTGTACAGATAAAAACAATGTTATTTTGCCTTAACAAAGTTTTAAAAAATAACATTGAAGGAACATAAAAATAGGTATACATCTTATTTTATGTTATGGTCTTATTTTATGATACCTCATGCTAAAATTCAACATTTTCTAAGTCTTAACAGAAAAACAAATCTATAGTTCTAGGAAAGGCTGGGAATGGCTGTCTTGGACAGCATCCCACACAGCACTGTATTAATCTCTGATACTCAACCAAAAGCCACAGACCTCAGGAAGTACCAGCTTGATGGCTCACTGGGATGACTACCCTGAGAGCTTCCACTTCACGGCCAGCTCCTCCCCTCTTCTTTATACTTAGTTGAGTACTCTAAAATTCCTACTCCTTCCCCATTTCCTCTCCTTCTCCTCCAACTCCCTGCTCCTGCCCCACCCACATCCTTAACTTGTTCTGCAGTGAAAAACAGATCCACTGTGTGCTGGTGGTGAAGGGTAGGAAAATCATAAGCCATCATCAGCTCCACATTTAATAAAACAAGGTAATATTACTGTGGAATGTATTTCTGTATGCTGTGAATATGTGCTGCTCCAACTGGTTAACAAATAAAGCTGCACTGGCCTATGGCAGGGCAGATGGGAGATCCAAGAGAGATAGAGGAGAAAGGCAGGGTCAGGAGAGCCGCTGGAGGCCGCCACCAGAAGAAGCAAGATGTGAGAGAGCAGGTAATGCCACAGCTATGTGGCAAAGCATAGCTTAATAGAAATGAGTTAATTTAAGTTGAAAGAGCTAGCTAGAAAGAAGCCTGAGGCATAGGCCATGCAGTTTGTAATTAATATTAAGCCTCTGAATGATTATTTTATAAGCAGCTGCAGGACCGTGGATGGGAGAGATTGATCCGGACTGCAGGGACAGGCAGGACAGGAGAAATTTCTGGCTATGTCATGTGTTGACATCTTTTTTTTTTCTTTGATTTTTTGAGGCAGGGTTTCTCTGTGTAGCTTTGGTGCCTGTCCTGGAGCTCACTCTGTAGCCCAGGCTGGCCTCGAGCTCACAGAGATCCACTGGCTCTGCCTCACGAGTGCTGGGATTAAAGGTGTGTGCCACCACTGCCAGGCTGTGTTGACATCTTTAAAGCAGAAGATATTTCAGGGAAGTTTTCAGAAAAATATCTATTTTTATCTTATTCTGACACTTAGAATATTTGATGCCAGGTATTTATAAATATTAAACCTTTATTTCTTCATCTATAAAATGGGTACAACCATGCTGCCATTTCACTTCTCCATTTTTCCCCCTTTTATCACAGTTTGGTGGAATTATATATGTGAAATTCTGGAAATAAAACCATTCTGGATATAAGATTTTCCTATTTTGGAAGTTTACATTTGGTATATACAGCTGTTGCATAGCATCCTACATTTCAGACATGGTTAGAAGAGATTTAGGTACTTGAGGCATTCAGTCCATCGCAACCCATTGTGACGTGGATGCAATTATCTTCTTCACCTGATGGCTGAGACGATGGAAGGAAGCACTTGCAGTCCTGAAAACCTGTCTCTGCTGTTGGTTCCTTCACTGTGCCCTAATTAGTCCAGTCATTTTTACACTAAATGAGGAATAAGCTGCTATCTATTCTTAGTTATCAAAATTATGAAGAAATGTTCTATACATAACCCTTCAAGATATAGTTCAAGCCAATACCACAATAAAGTTAAAATATAGGAAGCATATTGTCTTCTTTGTGCAAATGTTAATATTGGATTTATTCC
This sequence comes from Peromyscus aztecus, assembly GCA_902168405.1. Taxonomy (NCBI): domain Eukaryota; kingdom Metazoa; phylum Chordata; class Mammalia; order Rodentia; family Cricetidae; genus Peromyscus; species Peromyscus aztecus. The sequence continues at coordinate 37,702 of CABHPQ010172327.1, forward strand.
ATGCAGGGACAGAGATTAAACAAAGGGTCCTCTGTCTACCTCTGCAGAGATCCCACTACACAAGGATGGACTCTGCAGACGTCATTTGGTTAATATTGTCATCATAGTGCAGATCTGGAACATCAAAAAGGAAAGGTGGCACAGAATTTAAGATCAGTGCATCCTGCTGGTGAAATTAGGAGATGAAGACATGACTGAGTAAGTAGGGCAGGAAGAGCCTGGGAATGGGCAGAAAAAAAATGCTGTTATATTGGTCACATGACCCAGAGAGATCAATAGATGCATTCTCTCATCCTACTCATAACGTAGTTGGTTAGAACCAAGTCCCCAAAAGTTGGCCTAAGAAAGCAACAGAGAAAGCATCAGCAATAAGTCATGGAGTACACACTATGACTGTCCAACACTTTTCCTCATATTCTCCCACTATATTGTCAGAACCTACTGATTATCAGTCATAAACAATAGTGCCTCAGTTGTCAAAGAAATTTTCCTCTTTCTTTTTTTTCTTTTTTTTCTGTATAGATGTAGTGTTAGTTATCTGTGTAAAAAATTGTACCAAAGTGTCGTGTTTAAAACTATCTGGGACCTGTGACACACTTCACTCTAGAACATTCCAACCATTCAGATTCCTCCTGAGTCTTTATCCTGTACAGTACTCACACATTCTCTTCAGTCCTAGGCCTGTTTCTGGAGAACCCTAGCAAAGACAAAGAAGACTTCAAGGTATCACAATGTCATCTATGTAATTTAGGAAGTAACTGTTTAACAATATGATTTTTTAGAAATAAAACAATGAGCATCTAACTTACAATTAGAGAAAAATTATAACTTACTGTAGCATTAGTTTCCTAGGGAATCTACAATAAAATATCACAAATTGAATGTGGAATGATTTTAAACAGCTTGATAGTTAGAAGTCTGAAGTCAGTGTCTTATTTGAAGACTCTGTGTCTTTGAGTGGTTTGCAGAGACCCATGGCACTTGTTGGTTCTTAGCTGTCTCTCCTCTGTCTGATGTCCTCATTTGGACATCTCTTCTGTGTTCGCATTTTCAAATTTTCCCCCTTTTTTTGTAAAGAAATATCTGAAAATCATGATGTTTGTTTAATTTGAATGTCTCTTAATGAACCCATTTGCAAATCATGAAGTGCCTTCCCAGGTATAGGTGATGAGAGTTTTGATCCATTGTGTGTGTTTGTGGATGTGTATGTTTGTGTGTTCATTGTGTACCACAACAGGAGAGTGCAGGCCAGAGGACAACCTGCTGAGTTTAATTCTCTCCTACCACCATGTAGGTCACCGGGGATTGAACTCAGGTTATAATGCTTGGCAGCAAGTGCCTTTAACCACTGAACTATCTCAACAGCCTTTACATAGCCTTTTTATTGAATAAATTCAACTAGTTATCAAATTTTTTCAAGTAGTTACTGCAATTCTGATAGTATTTTCACCACAAAAATCTTTTAAGAATAGAGGCTAGGTAGAAAATCAATGTATTTTGTTCAGGTGAATTACCAAACTCAGATCTTTGAACGGTCAAATAAACACAAAAAGACATAGATAGGCATGGTTAATCCGAATTTTAATCCAAGCACTCAGGAGGCAGAGGGACGCAGATCTCTGAGTTCAAGGTAAGCCTGGTCTATGTAGTGAGTTCCAGGACACAGTCAGGGTTATGTAGAGAGACCCTATCTCAAAGCAAACAAACAAACAAAAATACAAAATGTTCTCTTAAATGCCATTGAGGCAGGTTTTATTTTTTTCATTTGAGTTGCAATAGCCTCCTCTTTTCAGAAATTGAACTATCAATCATTTATGGACTTGGAAAAATTGAGATTAAGCCTTCCCTTAGCTTTGTTGCTGTCTTGGATTCTCTTTGCCATTCACACTTCTGGTGTTGAAGTGCTGTGGAATGATGAGCAATTGAGAACAGACAAGAGAGAGACAAGACATTGGTGCTCTTTTCCTTCTTCAAATGACTAAGGGCTGGAATTTCCAACTAAGGTTCTTTTGGGTGGAAAGCATGCAGATACATCCTAAGAAACAAGACATTTCTCCTTACAATGAAGAAGACTGGGAAGGCAAGTGTCCCTAGCTTGGCAAACATCTTGCTACAAAGAATGAATTAAAGCAAAGAAATAGTTTCCCCTGCAAATATATGCTGCCATGTAGAATAGCTCTAGACCATATGGTCCTAGGAAGATTTGTTATACACAAGAAACACAAAGGGACAGAAAAACTTAATGTCTTTCTTCATAGATTATTTAAATGGATTTTGTTATTAAAAGCCAACCCAAACTCATTAGTTGAAAAAAATCTGTATAATAATTCCTAGGGAAGTAAAAGTCTGGTTAATTTAATCTATACATAATAATTAAAACCAAATTTTTGAAGTTTTAATTTTCTCTTTGATTGCAATGCTTTCCTAGTTTACTAATGATTTACATGTGAGCTGAAAATTTTGAATGGATAATATTTATGTCACAAGATAATTTTTAGAATGTATTGTGTAACCACATAATGCATGTACTGCTCTGTAATGAGTCTTTTTCTGTTCTACGAGCCAGCTCCCAAATAATGACATGGAGACTTATTATTTATGAAATCCCATCCTATAACTTAGAATTGTTCCTAATTATCTCTTATAACTTAAATTAACCCATGTATATTAATCTATGTTCTTCTATCACATGGCTTTAACTCTTTTCCATCTTGTGCCTTCTGTTTCCTCTTTCTGTCTTCCTGGCTTCTCCTTTGTACCTAGATTTCTCCTCTTCTTGCTTTCTCTTTGCCTGAAAGTCCTGCCTATTTCTCCTGACTAGCTATTGGCCATTAAGCTTTTTATTATACCAATAACAGCAATACACCTTCACATAGTATACAAATGCCTCACAGCATTTCCACCTTTTTGTTTAAATAAAAAGGAAAGGTTTTGACTCTAACATAGTAATACATTATACAATAAAAACAATTATCAGTTAAGAATTACATTTCAATGTCCAATCTCTCTGTATTTGGCAAATTCAGAGAAAATATTCCATTATCTATCCTATCTTAGTGAGTCCAAAGTTTTGTACCTACTTTACTTTTTATCCTAGCTTGTATTACCAACACAAAACTGTCTTTTTAGACTTCAAAACATTTTCTTAGACAAACAACTTAAGCTTTTATGTCTCTCAATCCTGTATATTTTACACATCTTTTGTGAGTTTCTTTTCTGAATTTGGTAACACAGAAAACTGTAACTATAACTATCTAGTCTTCAACCCCATCAAAGATCCAAGAAGGATATAATATTAACTAACTAAATAGGAAGTGTAGAGCAAGCACTTTCCAAAATTATAGAAATGGCAAAAACATCTGTATATCTGGACAGTCACCCAAGGTTCCTCTGCAACATTGGAGCACCCATCTTTGGTCTACAGGCCAACATATCTGACAGACTTTTCTATGAAGCAGGAATTTTTAAGGACTGTCCTACTTTGTATTGGCAAAGTTCAGCAGTCATTTTCTTTTGTGTCCTGCTTGTTCAGTTTGGACAGCATACTGTTAGCAGCAAAGGCAAGGGCAGTTTCTTGCCCAATGGCTAACTTTGCCACATAAAAGCAAGCTCAATGGGGAGGTTCTTTGAAGAAAATTGGTTCCACCAGGAGCAGATGTGTTTTACTGTCATGAAAAGCCTTAGGTTATTAAAACATCTTAAATGTCATATTCTATATGTCTCTGAAGTGTTTAAAGACCATTTTTCTAAAATATGTCTTTGACTTTGAAAATATACCTAACATGTCTATAGGTTTGATTGTTATAGATGACTAACTACTAACCTGTCGTTTTTTATTATCCTAAATAGCTTTCAAGGACTAAAACTTTACATTACATTTTTAAATGAGCTACATTGGTACAATACCTTAAACAAGAGTAAAAGCATATATATATATATATATATAGTATAACAAAAATAACCTTAAATTTGTATCAATATAAAAAAATCCATACCAATGTAAAACATTTGAGACTAGTGGTTGTTCAAAAGTAGACTCTTTTATCCCATCCTTTTATCCCATCCTTCCTATACTATATCCCCTTTTTCCCTTCAGAAAGAGATCCCTGAATCTAATCTTTGTTCAGCTTTTTTCCTGACAATGACCAATAACAACTTGCAATCCATCCCCTAAACAATAATAAACATCCATAGCCCACTGAATGACCAAAAACCACTCACCCCACTTCTTGGGACTGTGGACGTTGTGTTCTCTAGACAGCTTCCTGTTGTCTGGGGGTGATGGCATGTTTAGGGGACTCTGAGAAAATTGGAATAATGGTCAAGTCCTCAAAGAGCTAGCTATATTATTTTTTGTTTAGTCTCTGTGTGATGGGAAAGTGTAGAGCTAATCTGAAGTTTCGACTGGATAGTCTGAGGCTGGACCATCTCAGCTAGCAGCTTTGAAGTTGTTTTGAAAGAAGAATTCTGAGGAAACTGTAACAGAGGCATTTTGAGAGGCTGGATCACCGAGACTTCTTGTCTTCATTGGTGTCTGGTTCTTTTGTTCTGAACACACAACTTTTAAGGTAACATATATATCTGGATTAACACAAGTATGGAATGTGCAGTGTGCATGTCAGTTAAAGTTTATTTTTTATTTTATGTTTGAGCAGGTAAAAGGCATCTGTCAACTTTATAAATCTGTTTGGACTATATAACCTAACCTCTATCTATGCCATATGAAAGGGTAGCATATAATAATAAGTGATGAGGACTCTGTAGCCAACAAGATTTATCATGTCTTATCCAGTCTCAGAGCTGTTCTCATGTAGAGGGATCAGCACATATGCCATCTATCCTGTAATCTTTGTTTTTTTTGTTGTTGTTTTGTTTTTCGTTTTTTCATGTCTGTAGCCAAGATTTTCAAGAGGTTTTCCCCAGTTAACTGTGATCTTCAAGCTGGGTGGTGGTGGTGGTGGCAGCGGCGTCGGTGGCAGCGGCGGTGGAGGCGCACGCCTTTAATCCCAGCATTCGGGAGGCAGAGCCAGGCAGATCTCTGTGAGTTTGAGGTCAACCTGGTCTCCAAAGCGAGTTCCAGGAAAGGCGCAAAGCTACACAGAGAAACCCTGTCTCGAAAAACCAAAAAAAAAAAATGTGATCTTCATTAATTTTGGAGAGAACTATAACTTTTTGTTTCCTGTGGAAACAAAGGCATAATATCTCCCCCAATGCAATGTATTTTCTGACTTCCATTTTGAAGTTAAGACATTCTAAAATATATAGGCTGGTTGAGTTTAGCAGTTTCCATAATCTAATGTCTCTCAGCAGCTATTGTTTTTTGTACATAAACATTTAAAAAATTCAGTCAACAAAGTTACATTCAGGATCCAGATGCCCTGTTTGTGAAGCCAGTCTGGCTCCATGTACGTGTTTGGAACTTTTTAAAAAAGCTTTCTCAAGTCCTATGTGGAAATATGTGTCCCTACATTTGATGCGATATGTAGTCATTTTTTTCTTCTTTGGGCCACTATCTCACAAATAATGACATGGAGAATTTTTATTAATTATGAAAGCCCAGACTATAGCTTAGGCTTGTTCCTAACTATCTCTTATACCTTAAATTAACGTATTTATATTAATCTATGTTCTACCACATAGTGCTACCTCTCTTCCATCTTGTACCTCCTGTTTCTTCTTTGTGTCTCTTGGCTTCTTCTGTGTCGTGATTACTCCTCCTACTTCCCCTCTCTGCCTGAAAGTCTAGACTATGCCTCCTGCCTAGCTATTGGCTGTTCATCTTTTTATTACACCAATCACAGCAATACAACTTCACAGAGTGTACAAATATACCACAACACTGTTGTGTTTGTCTTTGCCACATTTTTTATGGACTAACTTTATTCTTATCATTGTCTTACTCTTTATTCAACTACAAATTAATTTACAAATAATCAAAGGCACTTATTTTCTCACAGGTCTACTTCCCCGCTGTTAGTGACCAGCATTGTAAGAAACCATGTAGTTAAGTCATCTTGTCAGCTAGCCATGACTATAACAAAATATCTGAAACAAATGAACTTATAAAGATTTATTTCTGTTTCCTTTAGTTTTTATTCTTTGAGAATTTCATACGTTATATGTTTATCAGATCATTTCCCATTGCTAACTCCTCTCAGATCTCTTTTTTCCTTCCCCATCCAACTTCACATTCATTCTCTCTCTTAAACAAAAGTAGAGGAAGGGGAAATTTTAATCAGGATGCATTTCATGAAAAAAGAAATTATTTTCAATAAGACCAAACAAGCAAAAATAAAAGCAAAATTTAAATGACACTAAAAATATGGAGTTCAGTTTACATTAGCTAAGCATGAGACCTGTCCTGGAATGTCACTGATAAACCCAGTGTCACTCCACTGAATAAAAATTATTTTCTCTTTCCCAGCAGTTATGTCAATAGCTTCTAGGATAGGGGTGGGACTTCTGTGCCCACTTCTTTCCCTTGTGCTATGAATTTGTCTGTCTTGAGTTTCCTAATAGTGCCACTCCCTAGGTTGGCCATTTTCCTTCAAACCACCACATCCCATTCCCTGGCCTCCACGGGTTTGTAGTGATACCATAATGCGTTCAGTCCAACTTCAAATATCTCCATAGTCTATAACAGTTTCAAACTTACTTAAAAGTCTAAAATTCAAAGTCTTTTCTGAGATTCATGGGATCTCTTAATTGTAATCCCCTATAAAAATCAAATTCAAAAAGCAAATCACATATTTCCAACATATAATGGCACAGGATATATATTACCATTCCAAAATTCAGGGAAAGTAGCATACTGAAGAAATTCTGGAGCAAAGCAAGACCCAAACCCAGCTGTGCAAACTCTAAACTCTGCATCTCCATGTTTGATATCAAAACACTCTTCGGGTCTCCAATTCCTTTCATCTTTGTTGACCACACTTCAACACACTTCTTTCTTTGGGGCTAGTTCTACTCCCTGTTTGCAGGTGTCCTTGGCAGGTATCCCATGACTCTGGCATCTCTAACATCTTGGGGTTTCCAAGGCATCCAGGCTTCAACTTCACAGCTTCACACAATGACCTCACTGGGCCTCCAATCAGGGACACTTCTGACACACACCTGGCCTCAGCAGTTTTCCTCAGTCTAGGAGAAAGATTCCATAACCCTTTCTTCTATCCTTGACTCTAAAGTCAGAACCAAATGGCCAAAACTGTCAAATTCTGCTGTTCGCTGAGTCTAGAACATGGTCCCTTTGTTCAATTACATATTCAGTAGCTTTCTGTTTTCTGTGGTTACCTTCACTGCCTAAGCGTGACTGTCCTGGAACTTGCTCTGTAGACCAGGATAGCCTAAACTTAGAGAACTATGCAATTAGATTTTTTTGAGTGTGTGTGTGCGCGTGTGTGTGTGTGTGTGTGTGTGTGTGTGTGTGTGTGTGTGTGTGTGTGTAAAAGAGGAATCAAGGATTCTTAGACTAGACACAAAAAGGGAAAGCTCCTCCCTCATTTGGGGGGGGACAAAGAGATGTATAATGCTTCAAGTACAATGAGTATATCAAAACCAGCTGCTGTATTGGTATAATTTTTTTATCAAATATCAACATATGAATGCACAATTCTTAAGACTATTTGTGTAGGTTAAAGTTATGAAATACTCACATTTATAATAACCTGAAGCCAGAGATATGGTCTAAGTTTATTAAAGTTTAATATACTATTGTGAGTAAAATATTATGAATGTTTAAAATATGAATTAGCACTGATTGAAGGAAAACTATTCAGTTTTACAAATATACCAAAAAGAGATATATTGCTAATATAAATTATCTTTTAATAAGATTGCTTGAGTTCAGTTATTTAATTAGTTTTAATTTTTAAATACTAAGGATTTGCTACTTTATTACTTTTAAACTCTGCCACGTGCCCAGCTAATTATTAATAATTTTCACTTTTTTATTATTATGATAGTATGATGTGACTCTGCTGGCTAGTTTTTAATGTCAGCTTGATGCAGTCTAGAGTCACCTGTGGAGGGGCATCCTCAATTGGGGGATAGATCAGGTTGCTGTGGTCATATTTTGAGAGATTGCCTTGACAGATGATTAAGGTGGGAAGGGCCAGCCCACTGTGTATGGCACTTTCCCTAAGCAGGTGGTCCTGAGTAATACAAGAAAGCTAGTTGAGCATGAACGAGTGAGTGAGCCAGTAAGCAATGTTCCTCCATGGTCTCTGTTTCAGTTGCTGTCTGAGTTCCTGCCCTGACTTCCCTCAATTATAGATTGTGACTTTCCTCTGCAAGTTGATTTTTGTCAGTGTTTTATCATAGCAACAGTTAAGACAATTATTATAGTGATCATCTATAATGAGTCTTTCTTGATATCCCTAGCTCTCTAATAATGACATGGAGACTTTTTATTACTTATGAAAGCTTGGCCTTAGCTTAGGCTTGTTCCAACTAGCTCTTAAAACTTAAATTAACCTGTTTGTATTAATCTATATTTTGCCATGTGACTTGTCACCTCTCCTCAGTAAGTACTTCCTCCTTGTCTGACTGGTGAATCTGCCATGTCTCTGATTCTTTCCCAGAGTTCCCATCTCAGTCTGGAAGTCCTACCTATCCTCTTCTGCCTAGCTATTGGCTGTTAAGCTCTTTACTAAACCAATCAGAAGGTACCTTAGACAGGTAAGGAATGGCAGAGACACATCTTCACACAGTATACAAAAAGATTATGCCAACAACCATCCAACATGGTAAAGCTGTTTTTGTTGTTGTTGTTGTTGTTGTTCAATTAAGTATATTGATTCAACAAATTTATTGCATAGATGCTGCTGGCATTGAATATTGAAGCATGAAGAAATAACAATTTTCATGTGCATTACAGTGTGATAGCTGGTGAGATGTCTTTAACTAACTGTAAGAGTTTATGCTAATTTAATTTCATAGTAATGTGTCCCCACCAATTCTGCTGTCAAAGCCCCAACCTTTTCTTCTGAACACTATTCTAGTGAGAGGAACTTTAAGGGAAGATTGGGGTCCGTGTAATCTGATCTGATTGATAACTTTATATGAAGAGGAATTTGTACACAAACACAAGGATGCCAGGTATGTGTGAGCATAGCCCAAAACTGTGTGCGGGCACCTGGAGACAGGGACCACCTGCTGGTCAAGAAGAGGAACCTCTGTGGAAATCAAGCTTGTCCACTTAGTTTTGTCTTTAGAAAGATCCATTAAAGGATACTTTCTGTTACTAAGCAACCCACCTTGGTATCCCATCACCAGAGCCGTAGCAAGCTAGCACAGAGAGGTGCAGGCTGAAGGCCTCACAGGGATGGTTTCAGAGACCTTTGCATTTACAGTGAGGATTCAGCTCAGCCAGGCTTATCTTGGGGCCACTGTATTAGCTAATACTTGCTGAGTGGCTGCATTTTATCTCTTTAGTCATCACATCCCACTATGAGGACATACTACCAAGACCGTGTTCTATTCTTATCTACTGTTATGCTTTTCTGGACTCCATTTTGGTTTCCAACAAGTACTGGGTACTATTCAGAGACTCCCTAAGTATCCAGACTTCCGTAGGCATCACAGTTGAGAACTATTGCTGTTAAACTAATCCCATCCAGCTATACCATAGCCAGGACTGAGATGTCGTTGGCCTTGCATAGGCAGGCCCTTCAGAGTAAGACCTGAGATTTTAACCTTAAGAACTTTACACTATTTTCCCAAGTTACTTCCTTGATGGTGTCAAACACTTCCCATGCATCTCCAGGCGTGTGTGTGTGTGTGTGTGTGTGTGTGTGTGTGTGTGTGTGTGTGCAAGCATGCAAAGGAGCTATTCATATATTAGAAAAACATAGAAGTTTTAAAATACATTCTTATTACACAGTCTAAATGAGTTCTAAAGGACTTCAGGGGGTAGTTTGCTTTGCCTCAATGCTATAAAGATAGCTTCAGAGAGAGTGGGGAACTTGAATGACATGAAAGATTTCAATAATTCTTAGAAAGTATAATCTTCAGACAAAGTAATCCAAATGTATAAGTACCATGCATATCTGGCTTATAAACTCCAAAGAAAATATGGCTGGTACGCCTGGCTATCCCATTTACCAGCTGTGCAGCACAGAGAGAAAAAAAAGCAGACTCTGAAGCTCTATCTTCATGTGTTTATTTAGATGGCTAGAAATAGTCTCTATGAAATGACTTACTTTGTGTCAGGCAAATGGCCTCTGTTCACTAAATGGTTCTATACTCATTATCATTGTTTCTTGATTAATGCAAATCTAACCACCATCATCTCAGCAGGCCTCGTTTTAGCACTCACATGACAGACATCAAAATCAAAATTGACCTTAGCAATGATTTAGACTGGTCTTCTCATTTTTTTTTTCAGAGAAAATTAATGCCCAGAGAAATTAAATGACTTGCCTGAGGTTATGGAGTCAGTTGGTGGCAATGACAGCCTCAGCCACAAAACATGTGGTTTTTGCTCAGGTTCAAAATACTTTTCATTTTAGAGCATTTCATTAATAGCAGTACCCATAGCTTAATAAACAAGTATCTGTAAATGTGGACTAATTACATATGGACAGTCAATGAACTGAAAGGGACGGAATAACGGTGAAGGCTAAGTGTTATGGTAACACTGCAAATTCACACTTCGGCTAACTCCGAGGTACAAAGTAATTGAAGGTTCTCACCCATATAACAAATCTGATCTTCCTCACAGGCCCCAACCTACCAAACAGGGGCAGGGCTCCTAGTGGAGAATGTAACTGACTAATTAGCAGTGTCTCACACTCTGTGTTAATTTTTTTGGAGGGGGGACGTGTTTCCTGGAAAGTGTTTTGTTTCACAGAATGCTCTTCCCAGGGATGGCATCTTGCCCTGCCAGAAGCTGGAGGAAAATGGTGGCTCTTGTCCTCTGTGCCCTTGGATCGTCCCAGGTCTCGGCCGTAGAGTGGTGATTTCATTTTCAGAGTTCTTGCCGTCTATTCTGAAGCGTATTTGCATTTGTGATTTATCTCTTGGACACTTTAAGACACAGCTGTCCTTTATTTTTGTTTTTAAAATATCATCCATGCCATGTTGGATGTGTAGCATGTGTTTGTGTAGCAGCTTCTGTGCCGCCAACCCTCTGTCTTGAACAAGGAACCCCCTCAGCAGGCCTCTGGCTCTGAGATCAGCTCAATTTGGGGATCCAGGGGCAAGTGTGAGTCTCGTTCCTGCCCATCAAGTAGGGCAATTCTATGCATTGCCTCAGTCCCTCTCCTGCCTAACACTGCCATGCTTTCCTTTTGTGTGTGCCAAAGCTGACCCATATCAACACCAACATTACACTGTGAATTCATCCACTTGGAAATCAACGTGAAAGTGGGTAAAACAAATCCTGCCAATAACTTCCACACCACAGTCTGAGGTTTGAAAGGAGTATGGCGAATGTTCTGCCCTGAAGTCTTACACATTACCTTTTCATTCCCCGCTTCTGTCTTCCTCCCCAAATCTCCGTGGCTAATAAGTTCTTCATCCCTTCTGCAATCTACTCAAGATTCCTCTTCAAGCATTACTTCCCATGTCTACTCAGCACTTTCACAACACTGAATGCATGGACTCAATTAAGATAGCCTAGGAGCCGGGCGGTGGTGGCGCACGCCTTTAATCCCAGCACTCGGGAGGCA
>CABHPQ010172328.1:0-42558 GCA_902168405.1 Peromyscus aztecus
AAGCTGGGAAGATCATACAAGGCAGAGCAAGTGGTGGCAGGGGCAGCCACTGGAAAACTAAGCTACAAAAGCATAAGGGCTTCATCCCCAGGGACCATCACCCTTCCTTTTGGTATGGAGAACACATCAGGCTGGAGTAGCCTGAGACCTCTGAGCAGTGACACCCCTGGGGACAGAGCTGTCACAAGTCCATAGTCCCTGGGCTTTCTGATGCTCGTTATTTGTTTGTTTAATTATTTTGGACATCCACATTTTGGGTTTCCCCTGGTGCACATCAGGCTGAAGTCTGATGATGGACCTGGATGGGGGTCAATGAAAGTCAAGGGCACTCCTGCAGGTTTCGTTTCCTTTGGAGAGAAAGGAGGAACAGGATGATTGTGATGGTTTGAATGAGCAATGTCCCCATAGCTCAGGTATTTGCACACTTGGTCCCTAGTCAGTGGCTCTATTTGAGAAGATTATGGAACCTTTAGGAGGTGCAGCCTTGCTGGAGGAAGTGTGTCACTGGGGGCAGGCTTTGAGAGTGTAGAGCCTTGATCCACTTCCAGTTGACTTTCTCTGCTTCCTGGATGTAGATGGGAATATGATCTCTCAGCTTCCCTTTCCAGCAGCCTGCTGCCATGCTTCCTCTGCCATTATGGGCTGTCTCTCTGGAACCTTGGGCGACATAGACCGTTCCTTCTCTAAGTTGTTTTTGGTCATTGTGTTTTATGACAGGGACAGAAAAGTACCTGAGGCTCTAATAACCACGGTGCAAGGCAGACATTCTACCTTCGCCCCCCTAGTTGTATTCTCTACCCATTTAAGACCTGCCTGGAGTTTCTATTCTAGGGACAGGATGTAGTGCTTACTCCTCTGAAAGCGACACCTGGCTTTTCCCTGGAAGCCAGGCATTTCCCAGGCAGTACCTTCCCCAGGATCTGGATGTTCGCCTTGACACCTTAGATGTTCAGGAATAACATCTGTGCACACACAAGGACCACAGAACAGAACCTTCCAGCACCTTCTGCTAGGGTCTATCGTGCTGTATCCAGGCTTAATGAAAAGCAGCCAGTTTGCACATTCCCAAAAACACCAGTGAAGGGGACCCTTGCATGGAAAATAGCCCAAGCCAAATAAGGCCCAAACAATGCCTCTCTGTGAGCACTTCTGTTCCAGCCACACCGGGTCAGGGAGCATGTGCTGGTTCCTGAGAGCTGGATGTAATAAACAAAAGTAGACAGTGGAACCAAGGCAAGAGGGAGATGAGGTGGCCTCGCAGGCTGCCTCAATCAGCTCCCTTAAATAACAGCAGAGTTGGGTAAATGAACACATTTTCTCCTACTTTTCTTTCAGAAGAGTATGGTTTTGACTTTCTCTTTTACATGCTGAGGTTGGGGAAGAAAAGGCCTGTTGCCCTGTCCCACCCAGCAGGGCTGCTGCGGCACCTCTGTGTGAGGCACCCGTCTCCAAAGACCCCACACAGCGCTGGAAGGGCAGAGGGAAGGCATCCGGTGCTGCGGTGGAGTGACAGGTGACTAATTCTAAGGTGAGGAACACATCTGATCCGACTTCTATTTTTATTTTCTTGGCAGAACTGGCTGTGTGTGCCTGCCAACATATTCCCAAACCTGAGCCCGTTGGAAAGAAAGAAAACAGGAAGCTCTGCGGAAAATAGGTTGTGCACATCCTGGGAAATCATGATGGGCTGCTCTGAGTTTGGAGAGCGGCGACCTGCATAGTGCCATTGGCAGGCAGGCCTGACCGCTGGAGAACCGCAGCAGGGAGGGTCCTTGCTGGCTACGATCACCCCACAGAGCGGTTCTTAGAGCCTGCTTGGGGAAGATCCCAGGAGGAGCCAGGGACTTATTATTTGTCAAAACAGAAACAGAAACAGACGGAATCCCACGGAATTCTGTTCCTTGCCTAGCAGTTGTCCTTTCTTGTAGATTACAAATCTCTGCTCGTCAACTGGCCAAGGTCATGGCTTCCTTTGGATCTCCTGCTTGTTCTCATGCCCAAGTTGATGTCTGCTGTTGATGAGCATGCTTTGAAACACTCAGGTGTTAGTCAGGTGCTCACACTAGTGAGTGACAATACGGGGGGAGGGGGGGACAGGGGTGCGGGGAGGGGGCTGCTCCTCCTCAGTTAGCGTTGTTTTTGGCATGGTGCATCAAAAGTCTCTATTGCTTGGCTCATCTTATTAGAACACGACAGATAATGTCCACCACTCTGAGACAGAATAGAAAAGGCCGAGACTGCAGGCTCCCAAGGAGGCTCTGTGGAGAACCTCACTCTTCCCAAAGCCCATCTTTCCTTCCTTCGTGGCTGTCATGGCGAATGTCATGGAAGGAAATGGAGCCGGGTTCAAGGTCAACCTCTGGAGCTTCGGAGGTGCCATTGACAATACTTAAAGGTGAACATGTAGCTTGGCTGCTGGAGGAGGGAAGAGATATCTTTAGAGATGCAGCTATGGGCAAGGTGCACATGCTCCTGGAAATCATCCTCACTCATGCTTCTGTAAGAGCCTTAATGAAACTCACTGTGTAACCCATAAAAGATAAAAAAAAAAAATGGGCATAAAAGTGTGTGTGGGGGGCAGAAGGGTATTAGTGGAAGTGAGAGGGAAGAGGAGAGGGTAGTGGGAGTGAATATTTTCAAAAAACCATGCATATGTATAAAACAATAAACCCATTATTATATAATTGAGATATTAAAATAAAACTTTAAAAATACAAGCACAAAGATCAGGGTCAGTGTTAAAAATATAAGACAAAGAAACATACTAAGGTCACTAAAAGCAAAACAAAACAAAAACACAACTCTTAAAAAAAGTTAAGACACAAATTGAAAAAGCAAGAAGACTCATTGGTTAGGATTATCTTTGGCCACCTGGAGCCAGAGCTCAGCACTGAAGTTTCCTTAGTTCCAACCAGTGACCCTGTCACTGCAGGAGCACAGCAGGATGCTGGGGACGCCTAAGACAGCAGCCACTGCTTGGCAAGGAAGAAGAGGGCACCTCATTGTACACTGATCCCTCAGACCTCTGCTTGGGTGACCTCAGGATCTCTTTTCTTTTCTCTTCTTTTGCTGTACTAGAGACTAAGTCCAGGGCCTTGTCCATGCAAGCCTATGTCCAGAGGAGCCAAAGGGACAGACTCACAGTGCAGCCTGCCAAATGGAACAGAACTCGTGTATCTATCTCCTTTGTGAATGGTGGGCCTAGAGAGGACCTGGACTCCCTGTCATTCAGCAGAGAACTACAGTGTGAGCCACCCATCTGCAGGCTTCTTCGCCTCTCGTTATTCTCCTTCTTACAGGCTAACACATTGCTTCCTGCCTGGCGTGAGTCTGGCCATCAGGCTTTCCAGGTCAAGTGATATGTATGTCTGTCAGCATGTAATTTTGAGAAGGAACAGAGGAAAATTGGTTAAGATGACCCATGGATGGCCCCTTGCCTGTTCCAACAGCCTCAGAATCTTACTACAGAGCTCATCCTGTGTACATGTCACAGGGTTATCTGGCTTCTGGATTGGAAATCTGAAAAATCCTGCCCAGTCCCCATAAGGTATAAACTAGATTGTTGAATGAGGAAAGCACAGAAAGATCTAGTCACATGACAGAGGTCACAGAGGCAGGGCAGGGCAGGGCAGTGCAGAAAGAAAACTTAGTATGACTTAGCAAACTACCCACTCCATCCTTGGGTTCCTATGCCACCTCGGGGATGGCAGCAGGTCAGGAAGGGCAGGATCATTCCTGTAGGGTCTGTGTTGCAGAGATCAGCAGGCTGGAATGCCCAAGAGCTAGGACTTAGGTCCTCCAAATACAGCTTGCTGTGTTCAGGTTAGTCTTATAGGGAGTACCCCTGAAGGGTTCTCAGCCTGCTCCAATTCTGATGCCCAATACACATGAGGTAGTTCAGGTTCTGCATGCACTGGGTGGGTACAGCAGACACAGATGCCTGACAGCTCTCCACTTCTACCAGGGAAAGTCTACCCTGCAACTCTAGGCCTAGAAACGGAGCTGGGACCCCAAGTGAAACACTTATGCTATAGGCATTACCTATAGAGTAATAGCACCTATAGAGTACTATCGCCTATAGAGATTCTCACAGTCTCATTTCCCCAGGTGTTTCACACTTCTATTCCCGGTAAAGACCCACTTGAGAAACCAAAACCCAAACCAAATTATCTAGCCAGGTGTGGTGGCACACATTGGCAAACCCAACTCTCAGGAAGCTGAGGCAGTCTAGATTGGGGTACACGGTAAAATTCAACAATAACAACAAAAAGAAGAAAAGGAAAGAGCTCTATTTTTTCATCTAAGCAGAATGAAAAAGAACACTGGGGAAGTCTGACCTCCCCTGCAGATGAGACAGGATTTCCCTCCCCACATCTGACGACACTGAGAAGCTTGAAAGGGCGAGGAGTCAAAGGGACAGTGAGAATCTTGTTCAGGCTGCCAAGAGGTCACTTTGATCCTGCTGATCATAGTAACAGGTGCATCCCTGCAAAGTCTGCTCCTGCCTGTCACAGAGTGTCCAGGTGTGTGATGGAGTCCAGGACCACACTTCCATCAAAAGCCATGCTTCGCTTTTGTCTTTCTAGCCACACTTTCCAGGTACTATGCTGATCCTGATGATCTCAGGTACCTGGGCAACCCCTCCATGGTCTGGGACACTTTGATGAGTGAGCGTAGAAGGCAGATGGCAATAAGGACCTAGTATCATGACCAGGCTCCCAGTAGGAACATTGAAGACAGAAGTCAAGTTCTTCTCTGTCACTAATTTTTAAGAAACGTGTCTATGAGAAAAACATGTCTTATAGGTTTTTAAAAATAATTTTATCACCTTTACGAATCTTTAATATTTTGTTTTTATGTGTATGGAAGTTCTGCCTGCATGTGTATCTGCATACCACATGCATGCAGTGCCTGAGAAGGCAGGAAGAGGGTGTTGGATCCCTGGGATTGGAGTCACAGATAGTTGTGAGCCATCATGTGGGTGTTGGGAATCAAAAGCAGGTCCTTTGAAAGATTAGCCAATGTTCTTAACCACTGAGCCATCTCTCCAGCCCCCATTTATTCCACTCTGTGTGTGTGTGTGTGTGTGTGTGTGTGTGTGTGTGTGTGTGTGTGCATGTGCATGCATGCACATTTGTGTGCAAATGCATCCTAGTATAAGCACAGGAAAACTTGCAGGGCTTGGTTCTCTCTTTAACCACATGAGTCTTAGGATCAAATTCAGGTCATCAGGCCTGTTGGGAAGTTCCTTTAGCCACAGAGTCATCTTACTGGCCCTTGGTTAAGAGTGCAATAGAGAATTTCTTATTCTGAATGATGAAATGCCCTGGGAACATAGTGTTAATGAGTTAATTCCTGGATAAAGTTATCTTCGGTTTATATTATCATTAAACAAACAGATCTCTCACTGCTTTGGTCACATCAGCACACCATGCTACCACCACCTGGTGGCAGGGTAAGCAAATGCAGAGCTTGAGCATGTGAATAAACCTTTTTTATTTACTAGAAGGTAGATTCTGCACAACTGAACACAAATGTCACGGTCTGGTAAATGACTTACAGTAAATATAACCGTAAGCAGAGCAGTACTTAGAAGCAATAGCACTCGAAGCTATGTGTCTACCTGATATCGGAGGGTGCTTTGGTTTGCTTTCTTGATTTCCTTATTTGCCACAGGGATACATTTTTCACTCTTTTTAATCTGTTTTCCTTACTGAAAATGGAACTAAGCAAGGGACAGTGATTGCTCTCCCAGGAAGAGAAGGAATTAAGGTCTTTGAGATATCTATCCCAAAGGGGCCGAGAAGATGGCTTGGTGTGTAAAGTACCTGCCATGCAACCATGAGGAGGACCTGAGTTCAAACCCAGAACCATATAAAACAAATCTGGGCAAGGTGGCTCATGCTTGTAACTCCAGTGCTGGGGAGGTGGAGACAAGTGGATCCCTGGGGCCTGGTAAGCAGGCACCTAGTCAACTTGGAAAGTTATAAGTGGATGAGAGATCCTGCTCTAAAATCAGGTAGACAGTCCTAATGAACCAAGGTTGAACTATGGCTTACACACACACACACACACACACACACACACACACACACACACACTGTATCAACATTGAAAAATGGGGCCAATGTCACAACACAGAGGGAAGTCAAGGTGCTCACTCCATCCCCAGGACGATGCCCAGCTACTCACCCAGGTTGTACCACATGTCTCTTATCTCGAAGCCAATCTGCCTCCTCATGTCTCCATACCTAGAAACCAGGGAAGGAAAGATGCCACGTCAGTCTACAGAGCCTCCAGAAATCAAACTCCACGCTTCTACCACGTACTCAGATGAAGGCTGTGTCAGACTTCCAACTACATCTGCCAGCAGCAGGATTTCAAGGAGAGCTCCAGGTGGGAATCAGGCTCGTCCCAGATGACAGTGCATTCCTGAGAGAGCACAGACAAGCTGTGAAGAAGAGCCAAAGCATCTTGTGTTCTTCAGTCACATGGCTCCTGGGCCTGAGGGAGTTTGTTTTTCCATGCATGCTGCTGTTAGCACATCTAGGCACCCATGGGCATCCTATCTACAGAGGCAGCAGCCTCCCCACAGGAAAACGAAACCCTGGAGTTGGGGAAGGCTGCTTCCAAATTTTCCCCATTCTTCTATATCACTTCAAATGTAAGCAAGAGCTTAACACCCAAATATGTCAACAAACATTCCACTGGTTTTTGTTTATCTGGGAAAATAAATGCTAATTTTCCTCCCGGTGGGCGAAGAGAGGAGGTGTGCATTTCATGAGTAAACAGAATTTGATGCTTCAGAAGATAAACCTTTATTAGTTTGTGAGCAATTTAACTTTTTCTTTTAGTGCCTAAGGAAAAAGCTGATTATATTAAAAATAATAATTTGCAAAATTATCATACAGCATTGCAGCCGAGCAGCTGCATCGTCGAGCTCGCTCCCTTCGTTCGTCCTTGTGCCGGCTGAGGCGCCAAGGAAAGCTGATCACAGATGATGGTGTCCTGGCTCTTCAGGCAAGCATCCTGGCTGCTAAATCAACAACTCCCAGCCGGCTGCCACCTTATTAAAGTCTCTGGTGCCCTAAGCACCTGCCTGTCACTCACAGCAGGAGGGTTACAGTGGCATGTTCATCTCAGCAGTGGAGAAAGACTATAATCCAAACTACATACACGTGCTTTCTTTTTGAAGGATCTGGCATATATACAAACCTAGGCATATGTATGTATGTGTTATGCAATGCTCCTTTCCATATGTATACATATATACACACACACATGTGCAAGTATGTACATACTCTTCTCCATATTATATACATACATAAAGAAAATAGAAAGCGGGTTATGAGGGGCAATGAGACTTAAAGGGAGAGAAAAATAAGAGTTGGTAATGGTATATATAAGGTAAAAGAAAATAGAAGGGGGACTGGGTTGGGGGTAGGAAGGAAATCAAAGGAGGGGTCTTAGAGAAGAGCATTGTGGGTGGATAAGAACAAACTAATGATTGTGTGTGTGTGTGTGTGTATAGTCACAAACCCATTACTTTGTATGATAACTAATACGCATATGTGTGATGTTTATCAGCCATGGAGTGTAGGACATCCAGGTGTAGGTGGAATAACAGAGCTGGGAGGTCAGCTACTTCCTCTCAGGCTAAGCTGGGATCTACAGACCCAGCCCAGCAAGCCAGTGAGCGCTGACAGGTGTTCTCAGTAAAACAGGGGCTCTCAGCCAGCAGTGGATTCATGGCCAAGCGGAGTCACTCCCACAGCAATGGGAAACCTGAGCGGGCCAGCAAGACCACCACCAGCAAAGCCTGTGGGTCTGGGTTCCTGGGTGACAGGGAGATACGGTTCCACGCTTGACTCTCCCTTCAAATTGCTCAAGTGTTCTGGGACCTGAACACATTAAGTTGTCCATCATTTTGAGGTTTCTCAGCAGCCACTGCCACCTGGGCCTGGGCAAGATGCAGTTGGCATCTTCTGGCATTTATCAGGGGGAGAGGAATCACATTCAGACTCAGCCCTGACTAATTTTTTTCTGAGATTAATGGACTAGTCACTTTCAGCTACAAGGCCTCAGACAAGGCTGGGACACATAGCATTATGGCAGGTGCTACACACCATAAACATCCTCAGCTCTCTAGGCCCCTATGATCATGTGTTCATACCCTCAACCCACTAATGATGCCAGTGGTACCAAAAGTGGTATCAATAACTCTGGTTTGAACATCTTGCATCCAGACTAGGGGGAGGATTTCTTCTCAAAACACAAGAATGTCTAACAGTAGGCTTCATGTGTATCTCTGTTTCTCTGTCCTTGACCCAACTTTCTCTCAGCCCTCTACTGATTACAATTCTAATAGTTTAAAGGAAGCTCTGGGATTTATTTTGCCAGCAGCAGGTTTAACATTTGTGACTCTGGGTGGTGACCTGCCTTTCTCCAGCTGTTTTGGAAATGAAGAGTTCTGAGCCTGCTAGTCAGCACATGCCTCGCTGAAGGACAGTCAGGACCACAGGTTTCCTCTCACTGCTGCTTCCTGGACTCAGGTGATGATTTGGCATGGCAGTATTTGAGAGCCAGGGGGCCGGCAGTGATCAGAGCAGGCGATTCTCATGAGAGCCAGGCCTACAGCACAAGGAGCTGAAAATACTGTTTAACAGTCAAATAAGACAAGATGCCTGGAAACCCAAACAGGGAAGAGGGAGCTGCATGGTGGAGGGCAGGACTGGAGTTCCCCGGCAGCAGGCTTGATCCTTCCTTTACATTTAATGAGAAGGCAGATCTGATGAATCTATACATGCTTCCTAGTAATTCCCAAGTGGAGCATCAGCTGTCACCAGACCTCAAGAGGGCTTGCAGGGAACGCTTCTACCTTCTTCTCTTGGAAGAGAAAGATGATGATAATTGAGAGTGTCTGGTTGAAGCTCAATTCCTGGAGGCAGGCCTCGGAGCTGGGGGCAACCGTAGAGATCACAGTTAAGTGGCTCTCTTACAGTGTAGAGTCAGGGAGCTGGCCCAAGCCCAGAGGGGAGAAGTCGGATGACTTGGCTTGGATTACAGGACAAAGAGAGAAGAGAGTCCAGGTCCTCAGATCACAAGCCCACATTGTACCCTGCACTGCGCACACTCCTGGGACCGGGTGTCACATCTTCTTCCAAAGTGCTTCCATCTCCTATCAGTATTACAGTACCATGCCACTCTTCCAACAAGGAACCCGGGACTCATGGTGCCAAGCAGATGAGCCTAGCTCTACCAAGTCGTAAGGACAAAGAACTGGAGTAACCTCCCTCCTGTGTGTTCACCCACCAAGTAGGCATAAGAAAGTTGGCTTGAGAGGGAACCCTTCCCTAGTCCAGGAAGCGCTAAGTTCCTACATTCAGGCTTAATGCTGGCACGTGAACTCCTGTATCTTTAACCCAAGAAGAGAGAGCTACATCCACCACATTCAGCCCTCCTAAGGGATAAAGCAACCAGATCCCAAATCTAAGCACAGCTGGACAAAGACCCGGGCCCTCTGGTCCCCACTTTCTTTCACAGCATAGGGAAACAACTCCTGAATGGTGAGAGTAGGGTGGTACTCACTCTGTCCCAGCCAACACTCTAGGGAGGAGATGCTGCAATTTAAAGGGCTTGCCTTCACCACAGCATCTCGCTCATGGCTGCAAGGGCCAGTAGACCGATTCATTTACTGAGAACTCCAACAAGACCCACAGGCCTCGGGAGACACACGTCATGACAGGAGAGACAGACTTCAACTCCAGAATCACACAGGTTATGTACATATCTTATACATATGATTCCTGTCGGTTGTGACCTTACTTGGAAATAGGATCTGTACGATGTAACCTAGCTGCAATGAAGCCTCCCTGGAGTAAAGTGGGCCCTAAATGCAAGAAGTGCTGTTCCTATGAGGAGGGCACACTAAGTCACAGACATAGAAGGAAGCTATGGAAAGAACCTAACCTGGAGACGAGCAAGAGTGGATTGACAACATAGGCTAGGGGATGCTGAGGACTGGGGACAGCCAGCAGAAGTGAATAGAACCTCCCCCAGCAGAAGAACCTACACCGTCGCATCTGGATTTCAGACTTCCGGCCTCTATAACTACCGGACGACAGGTTGTGACTGTGTTGTGCCCACTGAGATGGCAGCGGAACCCAGGGAACATATATGCAATGATCCATCTACTTCGTATCTGGCCCAGTCAACAATTAGAATCTAGAACCTGAAAAAAATGCTTTTCTAAGGAGAGAATAAACCAAGAATACTATGACCGAGGTTGGAGGGGGCTCTGACATGGGATGTGTGGGTCTAGAAATCTAAACCAGACAAGGAACCAGGCTGGAGAGGCAGAAGCAAGTCTAGAATGGAGTTCGAGGGGAGAAGGAGATGGAGTTCTTGAAGATGGAGTGCTGTGATTTGGACACTGTTGTCCCCAAAGGTCCATGTGCTGCAAGTCTGGTCTCCAAGGTAATAGGACAGAGAGATGGCAGACATTAAGACATCTAGATGTGGTTATATCACGAGAATACTGCCTTCGGGGATGGATAAATGTCTTTCAAGAGACTGGCTTGGTTCTCTCAAGATTGCGTTAGTCAGATCTCTTGAGAGTGAGCTAGCTCTCTCAGGACAGAGTTAGGTCTCCAAGAATAGATTAGTCATGGGGAGAGCATGTATTTATAAAGCAACTCTGCCTGTTTCTCTCTCAGGAACACTCCTTCTCTGTACTCCTTGCTCCCCCTCTTCACTACCACGCTGTTATGCAGCACGAGGCTCTTTAGCAGAAGTTGGGAACATGCTGGCCTCATGTCCTTGAAGTCTCTTACCTCCAAGATGATGAGCTAATGGCAACCCTTTACCAAGCAACCAAACTCTGTGTGAGTGACCATGACATGGGTGAAGAACAACAGCATTGAAGGACTTGGGGACAGCAATGGAAAGCACTAAGTGTCCCACCCTGATTTAGTGTCTTGTCCCTTGGTCAGAGGTTCTGGAGGAATACACAGTATCGGTGGCCAGAGTGCCGAAGGGTGGATGGTCAGGACAAGAGAGAGAGAAAGGAGGCCCACCAAGAAGGGGGCTCATGGGTAGGATGAGGCGTTTCTGTCTTAATGGAAAACCAAACCAAACAAACAAACAAAACCCCACAAAAGGTGGGAGGGGATGAGACCACTGGGAATGAACCCAGTTTGATACAAGGCTGATGTGAGCATTCTGCCTGTGTTCAGCTTTATTATGCTCCTCAGGACAAGGTCTCATCAATGTATCTAATTAGCTTTGCCAAAGCAAGGGTGACACAGGACTACTGCTCGTGAAGCTTGTTTCCCTGGGTCCCCCTCTAATCCTTACTGTGAATTTACTTGGAATAATTTGAATCTTTTGGAAAAAATAATTAGCATGAGGAGTGAATCGATCGTATTCTGCAGTACAGAATCCTACCTTCTGATTAGGCCATGCTGTAACACGGGACTTGTCACATCACATTTATCTCTTCATAGCTTCCCTCAAAATCCCATCTCTAGTTTGGTACCTTAGAAGCCAGTGTCCGATGAAATGGGGATAGTTTTGTTATCGTGATGTTTTGGTCCAGCTGCCAAACATGTCCTCTTAGGAGGTTATAGGTTTCACAAGGGAAAATAAAGGTAAGTAAAAGAGTTGGGTTTGTCCAGTCAATTGTCCCCTCCCCCTGCTGTGATGCCTTTGAAAGAAGGAGTCTCTTGTAAATACTTGAAAAAGCATTGTGCTTAGTGACATACACCTTTAATTCCAGCACTCCAGAGGCAGAGGCAGAGGCAGAGGCAGGAGGATCTCTGTGCCTTGAAGCTAGCCTGATGTACATAGTGAGTTCCAGGACAGTCAGAGCTATGTAGAAAGACCCTGTCTCAAACAAAAATAACAAAACAAAAATAAACAAAGAAAAATATGCGAAAGCAATTCACAAATCCTTTCTATCTCAGAACAAAGGTGGGTCCTGAGCATGGAGCTCTCTTGTAGTCATGTGACATATTAATGTTGTCCAAATGGCTGTGAATTTAAAGTTAACCCTTCTGCTTTGTATTCATATTTCCTCAACCCCAATAATGTAAAATGCTTGGGGAGAGTGGATGATAGTCCAAAGCAGCATTCTCCTGATGTCTGTCTCTGGGAGTCACTAGCACCAAGGATACGTTCAGGTGGAATCACAGCATTTTATTATGGAGTTTGATTCCTTGCAGTTCTTTACTTTGGGAGTTACAAGCAAATCTTCCTCTTATTCGGGGGTTGATATACTCAGTTCTGGGCATGGTATATCTTGTTCTTCTTTTTTTTGTGTGTGTTTTATACCCAGGTACTTAGGGCATGAATAAGTAGATCTTCTGCTTCCAGAAATCTCTACTTTTCTGAGCCATGGTGAGGTAGACCAGGCAGGGAAAAAAAAAGACGAAGCTGACAGGTCAGGCACGGACAGTCCCGAACGCAGGA
Organism: Peromyscus aztecus; assembly: GCA_902168405.1. Lineage (NCBI taxonomy): Eukaryota > Metazoa > Chordata > Mammalia > Rodentia > Cricetidae > Peromyscus > Peromyscus aztecus. The sequence continues at coordinate 12,469 of CABHPQ010172328.1, forward strand.
GTTGGAGGATCTGAGTCTACCTCAGACCCAAGACTTTCCTCCAGACATAGTTAAACATATGCATTGTGCCCCAAGTACCTAAGATCAGCTACTACCTCAGGCTCCTGGGACTAACTCCATATCATTTCCCTGCATGCTCTGCTCTCCAAGGAGCCAGCTCTTACCACTCCTTTACACTTCCAAATACACTTCCACATCTCTTTGCTAGAAGATCGGGCTATGCCCTTTGGGGTGCCACGTCAGTCAAATGGGCAGACAGCTCAGCTTCCACCTAACCCTTGTCTGAAGTCCATACTACCTGGTAGCTTCTGCTCCCTAGGCTGTGCCTTGCAGGTCAGCCTCCAGTTTTCAAGGCCCTGGTGACCACCTTATGCTCTCCTGACTCCATTCACTGCTTTAGCTTAGCTTTCCACTAGACAATGAATGTCTTCACCTTGGGATCTACTTTCCCTCCTTCATCAGGACCATACTTGCCTGAGCATAGAAGAGGCTTAATCCTTTTCCACTAAATAAACTACAGAGATGATATCTAGGTGCTCAATTCACCCAGTAAATTAAAGAGTTTGGGCAGGACACCCTGAGATATGTCTTAAACCGTTTGCTACTTAAGAATCATGAACTATGAAGTGATAAGTTCTATAAAGAGGCACAATTATCATGAACATTGGTGACACCCTGCATGATGCTGATGTCTCTTAGGCTTATAAGTCATGTTGGGGAGCACACTATGCCCTCAGTGGCCAGTCACTGCCACATATAGTCTGTGGCTGAGTGAGGCCCAAATATCTCATGGAGTTTACAAAGACAACTTCAAATATGGTCAGGCTTTTCCCCCGAGAAATCCTTGAGAACACAGAGGCACAGCTTCCAGAGTCTTGTTATTGTGTCTGAGAGAGACAGGAAAGCCTGATCCAGAGGCACTGTGGGCTCTGGAAAGGGAGACACCAGATGGCTATGTTTAATTTCCTTTGGCTCTGTGGCCTTTGAATCCATAGAACAAAGACTTTCTCTGGAGAACGGGGTCCTGCTAAAGCAATCGCTGTGGCTGCTCTAGTTTAAACTGTTAACACAGCAACATGAGGAGAAGCCAGCACAGAGCTACCACCGCAGACTCCACAGTGCTTGGCATCAAGGCCTCCAGAAGGAGCATCTAATTTAAAAGCATCTCTCCTCCAGCAGGTGTCTGCGGTGGTTTGAATGAAAACGGCCCCCAGAGGGAGAGGCACTATTAGGAGGTGTGGCCTTGTCAGAGGAAGTGTGTCACTGTGGGGGTGGGCTTTGTGGTCTCCCATGTTCAAGCTATACCTAGTGTGGCACTCAGTCTCTTTCTACTGCCTGAGGATCAAGACATAGGACTCTCAGCTCCTTCTCCAGCACCATGTCTGCCTGCACGATGCCATGTCCCCACCATGATGATAATGGACTAAACCTCTGAAACTGTAAGGCAGTCCCAGTGAAATGTTTTCCTTTGTAAGAGTTGCTGTGGTCATGGTGTCTCTTCACAGCAACAGAAACTCTAAGACAGCATCTATCTCTAAAGGCAGGAAGCAGAGGGGCTTCATATTGAACGGGTTCTAAACTCAGCCAGCACTGGGCTTGCGTGCCAGAGTCTCCTCTCAGTGTGCACAACTCACATGGACTGCTGGATGCAACGAATGGTGGGAGCCTGTGCTTCAAGGAGCCGAGGTAGCCTCAGTGACCCACACTGAGGGCTGCTAAGGGTACCCTGCTTCTAAAATGATGGTTCTACCACATGGACAGCCACAACACGAAGTCATTCCTCCCTTCTCACAAGCCCTGTGACTGTCAGAAACTGGGAACTTGGTGTAGGGTCAGTCTCCAGCCCGCACAGCCCGCAAAGGTCTGTCCCTGGGCACTGGGGGCCATGGTGAGCAAGGATGTCTTGAAGAGGTTCCAAAGAGAGGTAATGTGCTGGCAGTCACAGGTGGGTGCTACTCTGCCCCACTGTGCTTGCTTTGGCAGGTACATCTGTCACTTCTAAATAATAGTCACTGTCTACACTTGTGGCTCTTGGGGTCAACCACCCGAGGGAACCAAAGGCGATCTGGTCAGGCACGGATTTGCAGACAGGTTCTCTCTGAAAGTCAAGCAGCATATAAAGTTCACCGTGTACACAGGGCTGCCTAGACTGGAATCTGCCACCACGAGCTAGATAAGGTAGGTGGCCCAGGACGGGCCCTCCAGCTTTCTTTATCTTGCTCATATGGAAAACATGGATGATGGAAAGACTTACTGAATGAAAAAAAATCATGCTCTTTAATGATTATATGTAAAACACACACAGGCAAACAAACATATGCATACATATACATATAGACATATACATACATGCATATACACATACACATATATAACGTATGCACAGCGCTTAGAAGGCTGCTGGCTCATGAACCAAGCTCAGTATTATATGCAGAAACATGTCTTACACTCCAGGGATCATGTGCTTTCCATTTCCCAGTAAGGGAGATAGAAACTGCTGGACCATGAGAAGCAGAGCAGTTTCTCAGCCCCAGACTCCTTCTGCACCCTCTGACCTCATCAACTGATAGGGACTATGCAAAGCATATGCACAGTCAGAATATTGTAGAGGCATTATAAATACGATGACCCAGAAATATGGGCACCATTTCAGAATCTTCTGGGGGGGGGGGTCCCCATTGAAGGGATGCCCAGAACAGGGTAACACTGGTGGAACTGAGGCAGGAGAGAAGCTAAAACCTCAGGACACCAAAACCTTGGGAAGGAACCTGAGCAACCATATATTTTTCTTTCTCTGTAAATTGTGTGCATGCATACGTGCATTCGTGTGTGTGTGTGTGTGTGTGTGTGTGTGTGTGTGTGTGTGAACATGTGAGTGCTTGTGTGCTGAGATCAGAGGTGTTGGACACCCCCTTCCACGTGCTTTGAGGAAAGGTTTCCTGTTTGCTGCTGTGTAAGCCTGAAAGCTCTGGGGGAATTGTCCTGTCTCTCTTTCTCATCACACTATATGAGTTCTGGAGTTCCAGATGTGCACTATTGTGTCTGGCTTTACACATGTTCTGGGGATGTGAACTCGGATACTTATGGTTGAGCAGCAAGCATTTGACCCACTGAGCCAACTCCTCAGCCCATGATCTTTCTTGACATGGGAACAGGATCATTCAGGATGGCCTCTGGCACCACAGAGCTGCCCAAGGATCTTGGCCGTCATGAAGCTTCTTCAATGACACACAGGCTAATCTAGTCCACTCAACCCCAGAGGAAGACTTTTGTGCCAGAAGGAAACCATGGCGAGCTCTGTTTCAGCAGGCTGGACAGTTCCAGCAGTGCTGACGGCCTTCATCAGAACCCTCTTTTGTAGAAGCAGAATTGGAAAAGTAAGCAATAAAGTAAACCACATGTATAATGACATCAGAAGAGTGCTCAGCAAAAGTCATTATCTCCAGAAACTCAAATGCTGTGTAGCACTAACCACTCCAATCACACTGACTTTGAACCTACCAGGATGAATCCTGCAATTTTTAGTTCTTGATTCACGGGTTACAAAGGCAACGCCGGATTTGTGATTAGAAACCACCCTTTCCTTACACTGTGATTACATCTCAATTTGTACCCAGTTGGCTTAGAGGAGACATGGAAATTAGGGTAATAAGCAGGAGGCTCCTGCCTGGAGCAGCAGAGCTGGGGAACGACTTACTTGTTGAAGATTTTGGCTCTCTTAGCGCTTGAAAAATTCTCCAGCTGCAGGGACTCTTGAGTGAGGAAAGCCACGGCCAGGTGAAAATAGTTGTTCCACAGCTGAAAACCAAAAGACCGGAGACAAGGAGACACTAAGTTGTGGAATAGCTTAACAATGGATCTCAGAAACTCTCTGGGAGGTTATCATCCTGAAATGCTTAAAACAGAGCATTGAAAACCAGCCCTCAGGGTGTGATTCATAACTGAGTGTGAGGCTCAATTCACCAGGGCAAACTCCTCTAACCTCTGCTTGTGCCTCAGTTTCTTCAGCAATAACACGAGGTTGTTAGTAGTATCTCCCTAGGTAGGCTTCCTGGTAGGCACAGGGATTATGACTTGCAGAAGTAGTGGCTACAGAAATGGTGGTGCTGAGCATGCATTGAATGCTGCATGGTTTTAGCTTTGTTAGCATGTGAGCCCCTCTCTGAAGAACAGTATACCCTTGCATGATTTACGACTTTTTATTATAACAAAATTATGCATACACCAGACAATTAGGGAAAACATGTAAAAAGATCAAACCTCCATTTCAAGGATTTATGGACTGTATATGATTTGAAGGATGATCTTTAGAAGACATTGTAGATGCCAGTTTTTCCTCATTTACAAACCAGGGATAATATTCAAATGCGATAGCTACAAAGAGTCACATAAAGATAAGACATTCCCATTACCAACTCTGAGTTTAATGACCTGTGAAAGGTAGGAATTCAAGAGCATCCCCAAGATTTAAGAGTGTATGTGGCCCCCTTTATCTGGCTCTCCCTAGGATATGGCCTTGCCTACAGTGCTGTTGACCACCACAGAATTAGTCCAGGATGCCCTGGTCACCCATCTCAGGATGCTCACAGCTACAGTATGATGGAAGCTGAGCAGATGTCCGTAATCTCAGAATGCCCAGTGTTTAAGCTAGAGCAAGAAGACCAGCACAGGATGGGAGAAAGACAGACTGCAAAAAAAAAAAACCCTCAAATGCTGACACTTTTCTAAGTTCACAACTTCAGTAATTCCACGTAACATCCAACTTCTCAGAAGAGAGGTTCAGCTAGCTGATTTTAAACTACAGGTGCAAGAAGAAATGCACAAAAAGAGCCAGGGCAATTCTTTCTGTCTGTCTGTCTGTTTATCTATCTATCTATCTATCCATCCATCAATCTATTTTATTATTATTATTATTATTATTTTAGTTGTTTTTTTTGAGCCAGGGTTTCTTTGTGTAACCTTGGCACTGTCCTGGAACTCGCTTTGTAGACCAGGCTCACCTCTTATAGAGAGCCTCCTATCTCTGCTTCCACAGTGCTGGAATTAAAGGCATGCACCACCACCGCCTGGCATTTTGGGGGGGGGGTAGGGCAATTCTTAAGAGAAAATAAACTTGGAGGTGCAGATTCTGCTGTCTGTCTACAGAGCTGAAGTAATGAAACCACTGTGGTAAGAACACAGAAAACAGAATCCCTACAAAAGCAGGTTTGCAGTTTAGCCACGGGCAGCATGCAAACTCACTGGAGACAGAAAAACCCAATCATGAAAGTGGGGAGAAAGAAGACAGACCCTGATCCTAGCACTAGCTACAGAAATCTTACATGGATTAATAACTGGAAAGGAAAAAAATCAATCCATTAAGCAGAACTCTGAAGGTAATTGCTGATATTAACTACATTGCAGATAACTCAATCTACAACACTAAGGCCATTGAAGATTTACTGCACTAAACCTAAGACCACATAATCACAAGAGAAATGTCAGGTCTGACTACAGAAAAGTTAAATATTTTTATATAATAAACTTAAAACCATGAATAGGATATATAGAGTCCCAACTAATTAAAAATACTAACAACCAACACAAGCAAAAGAAATGGCCAGAGTGTTCACAGCAAAAATCCCCACAGCTGATAAATATGATTAGCTTAACCGGTCATAGAAATGTATTGACCAGAAAAATTCATATAAACAAGAATCCAAAATTCTAAAGAAAGGCTGCAAAGAGTTGCTTCCTTCAAAAGAGGCTAGTGGGGATGTCCTGGTTAGCTCAGTGGGTCACGAGACAAAACATAAAGACAGGAATGTGAGAAAGACACTTGTAATGTGGAAGGCAGGTTGACAGAGGTGGGAGGGAGCTAGGAGAAGATGGGGTAGATGAGTGAGAGGAACGAGAATGGACTACATCCATGGATGAAATTCTTTAAGAAGAAGATTAATAAAAGTTTTATAAACACACACACACACATACACACACACACACACACACACACACACACACACTCGGCCAGTGAAGGTGCTACTGCTAAAACATTTTTAGGAGGGCATTTCGACACTGTCCATCAAGTTTAAATGTTCATCCTGTTTGCCAGCAATCAGCCTTTCCTAGGGGGTGCATGCACTGACATCATGGAAGCCTGGCTCAGGACAGTGAGAAGCAAAAGCTCTGGACCATTTTGCAGGGGCAGCCGAGTAAGTGAAGGCATGTTCATGCTGTGGAGTAGGCCAAGACTGTAAAACTCTGCATGAGTCAATGCATGTTAAAGGCAGGATGAAATCCTGCATCAGCCCACATAAATGCATCAGGAAGAGGGCAGAGCGGTTAGTTACAAGTTACTCCTGCAGAGCGGGAACGTTGCAAAGAGTAGAGGAAAAATTTCCTAACAACTCATTTACCGCATGTGAATCTTTGTTTATGACATATGAAAACAAGCATCAAGCAGAGAAAAACAATTTAAAAAAAAAGTGAAAAAGAAAAAAAAATGAAAGTAACGCTGCTAGGGCTGAGGATGTGGCTTAGTTGGTAGAGGGTCTAGTTGACGTGCACCTGCCCAGCACCCCTCCACACAGCCTTAGGCAGGGCACATACAGAAGGGGTATTTGTGAAAGAAGAGGACTCACTATGGACACTAGAGGCGGCACAAAGCCAAGAGAGAGTCTGAGGGGGAGAGAGTTTCAGAAGCAATTAGCTCAGTGAAGCACACCCGATTCTCCTCCACTGAACCCTTCATCCTGTCTTAGGACGATTTGAGACGAGGCTGGCAGCCAGGCATAGTGGCACTCGGTGGCCTGCCTGCCTCCTGCCAGGAGAGTCCCTCCTTGCCACTCTGATTCAGTACTTTCTCTTGGAAACAACTCTATTTCCTAACTTGCTAAATGGAGCAAATACAATGGGAGCATAACTTTCACTCCTCGGGTTCCATTTCCACACCCCCCGATGAGAGGTCCATTAGGATCCAGGGATTAGAGATACAGATGACTGGAGCTGACCAGCCGTTTGTTTTAACATGATTCTCTCACAAAGGGGCTGTCTACCTCCTTTTACCTGCAGCTCAAAGTTGGCTTGATCCAGAAATTTCTTGTTCAGCATATCTGCATACTGATTAATTGCTCGCAGGAAGACTCTGAAAGATCAAGAGAAAATGGCATAATTACATACTTAGGCTTTGGCACCTTTGTAGGTTTGGCATTTCAATTAGGATTCCAGACTGCCGAGAATGTGAAGTCTCCAAGTCCTGTGTGAAGTTGGGAGGTTTTGCCAGTGAAAAACTCTCAGAATTATATGCAGATGTTGTCCAAATTAATCCAGAAAATTAGCATGTGTAGAATGAAAGAAACAGACCAAAATAAGAGCACCTGAAAGTAACGTTTAAAATGTATCACGAAAATACCCCACCTTTCAAAAAAGGAAGGAAAGGTGTAAATAAAATCTTTCCCTGAGGTTACAAATGTCTTACCGCTTCATAGTCAAATCTTCTAGTTGGCCTTGGGTTTGAAAGCACTCTTCGTTTGTAAGCTATTAGGCTTAGCATGGTTTGGTACAATGTTGCTGTACGTGGAGGGTACAGTCACTATCAGTATCACCTGTCTTTTATCTAATTTCAATCATTATTCTCTTAATAAAAGAAAATTAAAAAGGCTTTAGTAGATAAGAAAGTGGCCTGGCAAAGATCTTAGAGGCATGGGATCCTTTGATTAGATGATAGGTATAAGGGTGTGTGTGGTGTGGGTACGGAGAGGCCAGGTGAGGGCACCGGATGTCTGGCTCTATAACTGTGCCTTAGTCCCTTCACACAGTCTTTGACTGAACCTGGAGCTAGGATGGTGGCTGGTAAGCCCCGAGGACCTTCCGGTAGCCTCTGTCCACTGAGTGCTGGGGTAACCAGTGCACACGCCATCCCTAGCTTTTTACACAGGTGAAGAGATTTGAGCCCAGGTGTAAATACTTGTACAGCAAGGACTGGACCCCCACTGAGCCATCTCCCCAACCCCAACAATGCCCAATTTTCAGCACATTTCTCAACACCTTGACTTCTATTTTTCTATGATAAAGTGTGCAATTTGGGCTGTCAGTGAGGACTCTGGAGTACTGTCTTTCCTCAGCTTGTTCACTGGTAGACTTGTTTTATAACCCTTGGGAGCGTTGACAACAGAAAAGCTTAGTCCAGCTACTTCTTTGTAAATGGCATTCTCCCTATGCACAAAGCAAAGATGCAAGAGGAATTAGCATTAGGTCACAGATAATAAACTTAATTACCTCTCCTCATTTAGACAGCAGGAAGCAGCTACAATGTGAGGGAAATCTGGGTTACTTGAAATCCCCATTCTCTGACAGCACTATCTCTTTAACTAAGCATGCTTGCAGAAGCTCCCTAGGTCCTGCCACCACAGAGCTTACTATAGATTAGTGATTTTAGGAGTACGGGGGAGGAAGGAAAGGACACGCCACTCGGGGCTTCAAGGGGCCTCTGGCAGTGTCCTTTCCACGGCACTTTTTAAAAAAATTTATAATTAATTTAATTTTACATATCAGTCACGGATTCCCCTGTCCTCCTTCCCCCCTCCCCCCCATCCCCCCAATCCATCCCCCATTCCCACCTCCTCCAAGGCAAGGACTCCCCTGGGGATTCAGCTCAGCCTGGTAGATTCATTTGAGGCAGGTCCAGTCCCCTCCTCCCTTTACCTAGGCCGAGCAAAGTGTCCCAGCATAGGCCCTAGGTTCCAAAAAGCCAGCTCATGCACTAAGGACAGGTCCTGGTCCTACTGCCTGGGGGCCTCCTTAATAGTTCAAGCTAATCGACTGTCTCTCTTATTCAGAGGGCCTGGTCCAGTTCCATGGGGGCTCCTCAGCCATTGGTTCACAGTTCATGCGTTTCCACTAGTTTGGCTATTTGTCCCTGTGCTTTTTCCAATCATTGTCTCAATATCTCTTGCTCATATAATCCCTCCTCTCTCTCGCTGATTCTCACTCTCTTGAATGCAGCACTGTGAGTCAGGAGCTGCAAGCATCATTCCCTCAGAAAGCCAAACAGCAGGATGGAGGACCCACACAGGCGTGCCGCATGGCCCATGGTAGAGTGTGCTGTCTCACCATGTATCTGTATTCTTTCCTGGAGACATGAAGACATAACCAGATTGGAAGAATGGGCATTTTTAAGTGTCTTGTAATGGAGGACCATGGGGATCACTGCCTTGTCCATTAACCAAGAGCCCAGACTCGGCAGCAGCATCCATTGTCTAGGATATTGCAAATCTAGGATGCCCAATTACGTTTGAGATATAGCTCTTGGTGATGAACTCTGTTAAGTGACTTAGTTATTGCATTAAAGCTGAATGCAGGGTATTTGGAGATCCTGATGGATTACTACATGGAGCACAGAACTAAGGCCATTCCTTGTGTATGAATATAAGAAGCACGGTGAAGTTTGCTAGCCTCTAGTCTTGGGCTGGTACATATCACACCAGGCTCAGCCCTCAGGAGTATAACATGGGCCAAAAGAAGATGATCTCTTTATATACCCAAGTCTTGGCCTTTGTGTTCAGCAGGGACCACACTGTACAATAACAGAATCCACAGACCATGCCACAAGCCTCCATGGAACACAATTTCCTGTTCTCACAAGAATGGGCTTGCATCAAGTCCAAGAACTCCAAGCTTATATAGCCGCAATAACTTTTATATTTTTTTCCTTCAGCTTTTGTGGACATTCCCCCAGAGTACCTTACTACCCTTAAGAGCTGTAAGTTGCTGTCCCCAGCCCTTGATGACAATAATGATGGGTTTAGCACAACATGGATTATTATTACTGGGTAATTATTTTGCCTCTAGACAACACCCAAACAGTTGCAATATGCTACTTCTAATTAAGCTCTGGAACAGTTTCAGCTAGTTAAATAAAGATATTTCTCAAATCTGCCCCCCCACCTACCCTTTAAAGAAAAAGAAACCATGTCAGGCTGAAACAATATGAAGGCTGAACACAAACTTTTTTTAATGAACTGTCAGCTGAGAAAGAGCAGTGCTGAAAGATAGATTCTATAATTTAGATTCCCTATAAATTTTTTAAAAAGCCAGGACAAAACTCCAAATAACACAGAATGCAAGTTGCATGAAGAAAACCAGGGGAATGATTGAATAAACACTACAATTAATGCTGTAAACAAGATACAATGGAACACGGGCTCAGTGCAGCAGGATAGTGCGACTTGCACAGACCCACCAGGGACGTGTGTAAATAATACCCGACAGTTCACAGTGATGGCATGAAAAAGCTGCTGTGCCCCAAGTCTTCCTGAAATAAACCAATTAGCTAACTAGGCAAAAGGAAACATAAGCAGTGGCTATTTTTGGTAGGATGACCTATTAGGCACTGTAATCCTATGTTGTTTCTAATAAATCTCAAACTAAGAAGCATAAATGCACAAAACATATTAGAAGCTTTTGCACAGCACTTGCTTTGGGGCATAGAGGGGTGTGAAGAGGATCCCAAGTCGTTCAATTAGACAGATTCATGATGCGTTATTAGACTATATAGAATAAAGGCTTTCTTCCAAGTGTGCCCAACCCAGCAAGATCTCAGTTGGGTTTGAGAGGAAGTGACCATAGGGAAGGTGGACAGGTGAGTAGACAGAGGGGAGTAGCCTTTACACACTGGTGATTCTCTCTCTGCTCTACACTGCTGGAGTGGACTTAGAAGGAGAAACAGAAAAAGAAACACTCCCTTCTCTGACAATGAGTAAATGGTAGGGATTCAATACACTGGTTTTGTCTGCTTATAAGGGTTGATTGGACAGGTGGGTAGATGAATAGAAAGGTGGATAGATGCATGAGTGGGTGGGCCAATGGGTAAATGGATGAATAGGTAGGTGGGTGTATGATGAGTGGGTGAATGGTAAACGAGTGGGTGATGGACAGATAAGTGAGTCTATGGATGGATATGTGAGTGGATGAGCAATGGGGTGGATGGATAAATGGACAGGTAGGTAGGGAGATAAGTAGATGAGTGGATGATGAGTGGGTAAGTAGTGAGTTGGCAGGTGGATGAATAAATGGGTAGACAGATAGGTGGGTTGATGGCAAATGAATGGATAAGATGGCCTAGAAGATCAAACTGACTCATGTCAGAGGCTCAAGTATTTGGCATTTTCTCTCTGTGTCTGCAGTCCCTGCTTTCTAAGTTGATTTTCTGTGGCAGGGTTTAATCATTTTCATTTTTGTTACCCAGGTTTCTGATGAGGCTTGGCAGCTGTAGCTGGGCATAATTCCCTTTTCTTCCTCTTCAACTCCAGAGCTCATTCCGTTACTCTCCTTATCTCTGGCTCATTTCTTGTTGGAAAGAATCTTGCCTTTTCCACATCAAGAACCTCCAAGGCATCTCAGTGGATCCCTTGCCAGCATGTATATTCTGAAAGGCTCTGTTCCTTTCAGGAACCATATGTTTGCAAGTACAGTAAGAGATGTCTTTAAGTCAAGGTGAATGTTAGGAAACATCACCAATTCAAACAAAACTCTCCATCCCTCAGCTTGCTCCAGGACATATCAGTAGAGGCCAGGCACAATGTAAAAATATGAAAACGATGCTTGTAGGGAAGAAGTACCAGAACAACCAAGTGTTCTATTCGTGCAGAAGAGCTAGAGGCTCAGTAGAGGAAAACCATCCATCATTAGGCAAACAAATCAAGCTCTGTCTTGTTTAGAGCTTGGGCTATTAGGTGGTAACTTCTAAACACCTAGCTAATGGTATAAACATTCAAATGCATTCATAGATGCTCTCCCAAATGGTTCAAATGATTAAGAAAAGGGTAAGCTTGCATTTAAATAGAGCTCTTTCCAATCATTTTTAATCTATGGAAGGATTTATTTATAATCTAAAACTTTGGGAGATAAAACCCTACACAGAGATAAATAATACAAAGAGAATCAGAGGCAAATCATGTCATCCTAAAAAGATTAAAAAATGTCATCAGGTCGAGAGGCTGCAAGTTTTATTTTCAAAAACCCAGTAGAAAGAAAATAATCTCCAGGTACTTGGTAAGCTAGTCGTGTATCTAGGAATTCAGGCTACCATGCTCAAAGCTATTACAGTATAATCTGTACACATTGTGTGTGTATGTGGGTGTGCACATACATGGAATGTGTGTAGAGGTCAGAGGATAAAGTAGAGTGTCTGTCCTCAATTGCTTTCTACCTTTTGTTTGAGATAGAGACTCTCATTGGTTGGAACCTCACCATGTATGCCAGGCTAGTTGGTCTGTGAGCTTCTAGATATCTGTCTGTCTCTACTACTGGGATTACATGCATGGGCACAACACAGCTCTTCTTACATGGGTTTTGGGGATCCATATGCAGGTCTGCATACTTACAAGAGAAGGGATGTACTGATTGAGCTACCTCCCTATCTAATATTACACAGTTGTTGTTTTTTTCAATTGTGCCAATTAAAAGAAGAATTAATCCCCAAGCCAATATAATTCAACTAACCAAACAACAAAGGAGGTTTCTCTAACAAGCTCTTTTTCTGAGGCAGTCATTGCTGGGGGCTTTCTAGTAGAAACAATGCTCAATTCTATCCTGTCAATCTCAACTAAGTTTAATTGTAGTTGACACATTTACACATTTGTACAGTTAAAGTCTTAATCAAATTGTATCTACATATCTGTCAATCAATGCTTCCCTCTGCATATAAACATTTAGCTATGCACCAAGTAGCTCAACATCACAAAGACACGAGGAAGATATAAGGTGACAGATATATTAATAAGGATGATTTAACCACTCCACAAGATGTACATATGTCACCAGAACACTCTACATCCTGTGAATATATGAAACAACTGCCAATTAAAATTAATTTAAAAAGGAAATGTTACATCAACTAAAGAGGCAATTTAAGTGTCTCAGTGGTTTATGAGAACACCAGTCCTTTGGAACTTTCAATCTACAAAGTTTGCCTAGTTCAAGATTTTGAGACTGAAAGTAAAGAAGAGACATCACTACATGTCCCACAGTCATCAAACACTGTCATCTCCTGCATGCCATGATGGTTATACCTTGGTTAACTTTGTTGGCTCTGGAAGCTATTGAGACTCACTTTGGGTTGGTCTGTGAAGGCATTTCTAGGAAGGGTTAACTGAGGGGGAAGACCTGCCCTAGAGTGAGAGGCATCTTCCAGAGGCAGCCCATTTACAAAGTCGTCCTAGGGCAAAGCGGTGCTGTTGTCATCCTTTGCTGACTTGGGAGCCCAGCTTCTCAAGCCTTCTAATATGGACTAAAAACCAGCAGCTCTCCAGGAGTTTTCCAGGCTTTCAGCATCAGATTGGGACTACTGAGGCATCTAGCTACTGGATTCTCAACTTCTCCAGTAGGTAAATAGCCAATGTTGAATTACCTAGTTCATATCATTAAGGCAATCTAATAAATCCTCTTTGTATATATATTCACTCCATTGGTTCTCTTCTTATAGAGAATCCTGGCTAATAGGACACACTACAAAATCTTAAGTTGTACTCATGATTATGTCTATGCTCGAATGTCTTGGTGGATGCACCTACTAAAGGTGTTTGCTGAGTTCCAAGCCTCCCACAAACATGAAGTTTGTAGAGAACTTTCCAGTGTTCTGGACTTTCTGCCTTAGTGCCTATTATGATCTGTACAAAAATGGTCAGGGTCAGGAGATTCTTCTGCTCTAGTAAGAGATCATCTGGAAAGGCTGCCTACTGGGATAAGGCAGGTGATGTATGGAGTGCTAAAAGTAACCCAGCCACACTCAACTGAGAAAGGAACTTAACAATTGGAAAGTCATCAGAAGCCAGTTTAATTACAAGGACTGGCTCTAAAATGACTATGGTGCCACAGCTTCAGACATCTCTATCGTCTCTGTTACTCAGTGCTTGCTGCTACTAAAACTCAAAACTAGATGCCTCATCACTAAAGAGGGGAAAAAATATGGAGGATGGTGCAAAGCCTCCGGGAAATACAAAGCCAGTTCCAAAATTGTGAGGCTGAGGGTTTTCCTAATTTCTTCCCCAAACTCACTTTAACTTACATAATTAGATTGCACAGTTCAATATGAGGGCATTTAAACACTTCTGGCATCAAAACAAGTCACTTTGTGGGGAAAACTGCATCCTTTACTAAAATGTTTTTGCCCAAAGTGGGCAGAAAAAAACAAAACAAAACAAGAAACAAATTAGAAGTGACAGATCCCATCCCAGCAGGACAATGAGTCAAGTGCAGGAGCTGGAAACATGCCTTCAAAGACTTTCTGCAGAATTCAGGAATGCTGGGCAAAAAAAAAAGAGGCAAGTTAAGGAGAAGTGGCGAAGGAAAGGCAAAGAACATCACTTCAATTAAACGGGAAGGGGAGGTAGTAAATGCTTTATGTTGGCAAGTCAGTTCTGCTGTCCAGTCCCCAGCTTGGCAGAGCAGCTTTCCTGTCAAGTTAGCGACCAACTGGGGTCAGTGACTTCCTCTTGTATGACCAAAGGCCTGGCTATCCAACACTGCCTCAGCAAAACTGTGTGGGAAGACCAATGTCACCAGAGAGGCAGCTCAATCGAGATTATTGTTAACTATGAATGTGGGGTAGAATCATGCTTGCACGTGGACAGTGGAGATAGGATGGAGTCCAAGGACTCTAATGCAGGGAAGGGTCATGAGTAGTTGGGAGCTCCAAAACCTAAAGACGCCGTCACCACCATTTCATGTCTGCGCAACTCTTGCGACAGTTCCCCAAGATTTCGTCATTTCTTTTTCAAATCAATGAAGACTTAAACATCCAGCAAGCTCTTAACTAAAATCCTAATTGCCCTAAGGGCTTTTTTTTTTTTTTTTTTCCCCTGCTGGTCAGTGCTGGTAGAAGGCAGGGCTGAGTTGCAGACAGGAATACAGAGAATTTTCTGGGAGGTCCTGCCCTGGACCTAGGTTGTGCGGTCCTCACTACAAGGTCTCCAGGAGCTCCGATAGCTAGGCTCTCACCTTCTAGTCCTGTTCTTGCTAAAGAAGCAGGGCAGGATTCATGTCCAGCCCTACCTTCCACTGAAACATACTCCCCCTCAAGGAATCATTAGGGCTGAAGGGGCCATGCCAGGTGGCTGCCTCCTGCCTGGATCTCATGTTTCCTCAACACCTGACCACTCCACTTCCTGTTGCTCTGCTGTTCCAGGTACCCTCTCTGTTACAGGCACTGCTGTTACCCTCATACAAATTACGTTATTTAATAAGTTTAGGAGTTATGGGGTATAAATTATCTGATACTTCACACACAAATTGAGGCTAAGGGAGGCAGAAGATCACATTCCTGAAAGAGGTAGGTCCATTCTTGGGTTGAACTCCAATGACCTCACACTGCTTTCCTTAGAATGCAAACAGGGTAGCCAGCAGGATCCAAGTTAAATCCTGCACCTGCTTTCCTTTCACAATGTAGTAAGGATAGCTTCCAACAGAAACCTAAGCAGACAGTCCAACATGAGCCCCCCTCAGGCTTCCAAAATGATTAGACTCTGCCTGTGGCTGCTTCCTACACCTCCATCCGTTTTCTCTCCCACATTTTTTTTTATATTTTTATCTCTGGCAAAAATGGACTAGAAAGTACAGAGCTATTAGGTGCTCTGTGATGCCCCTCTCCCAAACATGTCCAGCCTCCTCTAGTAATCTTCTTAGCTGAATGTGGTGCGTTTTGACAATCTGTGAACCTATATCAACTTCTGAATGCCAGCTCTCACCCAGAGTCCATGATTTACATTCCTGCTCACTCCTTGTGCTGTGTGTTCTGTAGTTCACAAATGTATAGCAGATACCCCCTATTACAGTATCATAAAAAGCATGTCCAATGCCTCCAAATATTCTGTGATCCACTCTACTCATTTCTCTTCTCTCATCCCTGTCTGGCAGCCATCAATCTCATTATTTTCTGCATAGTTCTCTCAAGTTAAGGGGGAAAGGGCTTCTTCCGGCTTACAGTTCAAGGGTGCAGTCCATCATGGTGGGGAAGTCAGGGCAGCAGGAGCCTGAAGCACCTGGTCCCATCACATCCACAGTCAGCCAGGAATCAGAGAGGAATGGATGTATGTTGTAGCTCAGCTCCCTTTCTCTACAGGCCAGCATTTCAACTAGGAGATGGTGCTACCCACAATGGACAGATCTTCCCACCTTAATTAATGCAGTAAAGATAAGATAATCCTTCACAGGCATGTCCAGAGGCCCAAGTCCCAAGTGATACTAAAGTCTCTCAATTTGGTAATGAATACTAATCTAGGTATACGTGTGTTTACTCTTTTAAAAAACAGTACAATATGAATAACATATATTTGATCATGTTAGCAAGTTTAAGGCACGCATTTCAGAAACACTGAACACACATACATCACTCTAGGCCATCATTGCTGTCTATCTGCAGAGCTTATCTTACAGGTGTGAAGCCTCAGCCATTAAACAGTGATTCCCTACTGTATCCATCTCCCTGTCTTTGGTAACTGCCTTTCCACTGGCTATGAATTTGACAGCTCTCAGTACTGAATACGAGTGAAATCATAAAGAATTTATATTCCAGTGAGTGGTTTTCTTCACAAGCAAAACACCCTCAAGGTTTGTCTTTGTTGGTTTGGGTGTCACATCCCTTACTCTTAAGGCTGAATAATGCTTTATTGTAAAAGTCATATTGTGTTTGTTGCTGACCTGCTGACTGGACAGGAGTTGTTCTCAGCTTTTGGCTCTGTATAGTTATGACGCTCAGAGTAAAAGTATCTGATTTCAATGCCTTTGGGTGTCTACCTGGAAATGGCACTGGCCACTGTAGTGATGATACCATTACAGGCTTTCAAGGAACCACCATGCTATTTTACATGGTGGTTGCACTATTTTATGTCTCTATTAACAGTACATTAATCCCAGCACTTGGGAGGCAGAGACAGGTGAGTTCGAAGCCAACCTGATCTACAAATTGAGTTCTAGGACAGCCAGTGCTGTTACACAGAGAAACCCTGTCTCTAAAACTAAAAAAAGAGAGTTCTAACATCTCTAAGTCCTCATCAAGGCTTGCTTTCCCTTTTGAAATTCTGATAGTAGCTATCTTAAGATACCACCTGAGAAGAGAAGCAGTATAAAGTTTTATTAGAACACAGCCATGCCTACTCATTAGAGATGATCCATGGCTGTCTGTCCACCATAAATAGACTATGGCAATGGGTGTGGGTGGGGTGGAAAGAAAAAATGCTGGCCAAGGAGTACATAATGAGTTAGGTAGAAAGAATAGATGCCAAGAGATCTATGTACAGCAGGTGCCTGTGGATAAATGTGTTCATGGAAAACTGTGAAGAAAGTGGCTATTTAATGCCTAGCCACAAAAACCACACTAATGTGGGTTAATTCATCTGTGAATTCATCTGTGAATCTACAACCCATAGATATTTCAAAACAATTGTGTTGCATAGGATCAAAAAATGCCCTGTTATTCCTCAAATAAAAAATAAAAACCCCGAGGGCACAAGCTGCCTCTCTCTCCAATCATCTCCTTCTTCTCACTCTCCTGGGTCTCCCACCTGTGCCCAGGCAACTTCACAGTAAATGTTATATTTAGTGACAGACTGAGTAGTGAGGCAAATGTGACCCTCCAGTGAACACTGGGAAGTGGGGTAGTCTCTAGTGAGGGTGGAGACAGGGAAGAGAGTGCATGATTTGATTCTAAGAATCAATCATGGTAAAGAAGAAAGAAGGGTCCTGGCTGCCCCATAGGGTCCCTTTACCAACATCCCAATGCCTTCACCCCTCCCCTCTCAGGCTGCTCCAGTGGTTCCCCTCATCTACCAGTTGGATGGTTAAAGGACCATGATGTTAGATGATGGAAGATGGACTGGCTGGAGGCAGAGGCAGGATGGATGGGGGAGCAGTATTTCTTCAGGCTTAGACACAAGCCCACAGATCTTGTTAGGGTGTGGGTAGCATCCTGACCCACACCGGAGTCTTTTCTGATTTCCAGATATACATGAACGTGGGAGGGTTGGAACAGAGAGTTAGGAGTTAGGAGTTCAAGGAGATGAAATGTTTGGGGACTAAACAGCCATGTTGGCGGCAGTACACTGCAGATGTAATTAATGCCACTGAACTGCACACCTGAAAACGGGAGAAAGGCAAAATTTTATGGCATATATATTTTAAAATAATAAAGAAGAAAAACAGGAGAGGGAAAGGAAATGGCATTTTCTAGAAACTGCAGTAGCGGGAGTCAGGGTTTTCCTCCACCATCACTGTGACTCCGTTCCATGCTTTAAAACAAAACAAAACAAAACAAAAAAACCCTAACCTAAACAAACCAACAAACCTGGGAATAAGAATGTATGTCTTTCACTCTCCAAGCCCCAGGCTGTTCAGGTCCAGGAGTCTGAGGGGCATTGATAACCAGGCATAAACAAAGACAACACCAGAAACCTAACAAGGATAACAACCACAAGCCTGCAGCCTTGGGCCCTGGGGTGCCTGTCACAGAGCTCGGGAGAGGGGTCAGTCACATGCCTTGAGGTGCATTGGATCTTATCCCCACAGCAGGCAGCAGGGGATCCTGTACAGAATCAACTCTAGTACAGATAAATGCACCTTGTGAGGACCCCTGGGGTCTGCTGTAAAGTTTAAGGTAGAAATTCTTTAGAGAAGCCAGCAGAACAAAGGAGACATCACCTTTCAAGTCAGCTCCTGCTCTCACGGACCAGCTCTGCCTAGGACTTGTCCTGGTGCATCTGCAAGACTTGCTTAAGGGCACTTTAATCATTTAGCAAGCTAATGTAACTTGCTCCAGGCTCCTTTGCCACGGGCTAAAAACTGGGACAAGATTCTTTGGCCACTCCAGGGGCCTAGGTGCCTGAGAGCATTCTGCGAGCAGCTACCTGGCACTTGGCATTTTCTACATTTCCCTCATCCTCACTGGAGTGTGGCTAATTCTTCTCACTACCAGCTTCGTTTCCCACGAACAGTGGCCTGCTGGGTCTCTGTGTGAGAGGAACCTGGAGGGTATAAGGAGGTAGGGGAGGAAGGTGAGGAAAGGGGAACTTCCATACTCCATAGTATTATATAGACACGCCTGCACTCCATATTGCAGAAAAGAATGGAAGGCTACTTTGTTAATAGCTTAGTGCTTTATAGTGCTAAGCCATTCATTTGTTCTGAGTTAACCCCGTCACACCCCAGCTCTGAGGCCTAGAGGAGTCCAAGGTCAACATCAGCCTACGCTCACTAGGCTCGGGAATTCAAGAATTGCCAGATTCCATACATTTAAAGAACAAGGGAAAAGCAGGAGGGGTGACGGCCCGGAAGCATAGACACCTCAGGTCTCAGAAAGGTGGCTCCCTGCCTGGGTTACTTCTCTCGTTAGTCTGACAAAAATGCTTGACAAAGCAACGCACAGATGGAAGGGCTGCTTTGGGCTTATTCTTTGAGGCTAAGACACAGTCTGTCACAGTGGGGAAGTCACAGAGACAGGAGCTTGAGGCAGCAGGTCACATCACACCCACAGTCCTGAAGAGGAAAGGGAGACAAACGCTGGTGCTCCGCCCATTTTCCTCTTTGTCTCTAGTCTAGGACTCCAGAACATCACATGGTGTCTTCCCACACGGAGGGTAAGCCTTCCAACCTGAATGAACTCAGTCTGGAAACACCCTCGAAGACCTCACCAGAGGTGTGTTTCCATGGTGATTCTAAACCCAGTTAAGCTGTCCAGGAAGATTAGCCATCACACCATCTGACAAGAGAGGGCAAGACTGAGCTCTGGAGTGACTGACTGCAAAATTGCTGTCAGGATGTTTTCCTCAACCATTCCTCCACTTTAGTTTTGGAGATGGGGTTCTCTCCCTGAACCCAGAGCTTGCTGTATCAGGTAAGATGGCTGGCTAGTGGGTTCCTGGATCCCACTGTCTCTGCCTCTATGCCCGATTTTTATGTGGGGGCTGGTTATCCAAACCCAAAGTCCATATGTTTGTGCAGCAGGCATTTTCCTCACTGAGCTGGCTCCCTAGCCCCTCAGCTGCTTGTTTTAAGGTCTGCTAATCAGTGATCTTAACATGGAAAGTCCCCTTTCCATGCAAGGACCATCGCTGGCCTAACAATGTACATTATTTATGGTTCTGCCCATACGGAGGTGGTGGTGGATTGCCCCAGGGCAAGGGTCCTTGTGGTCATGTTGGAACTCTGCTGACCATGGTAGACTTGCTCTTTTCTGCCCTGGTCACAGCAGAGCCACAGAGCTCAAGGCCAAATGTGTTTTATAGGGTCCTGCTGGCATTGTCCTGCAGCCTGGAACTCATGCAGAGAGAGGTTCTCCTTTCTTGACCCCAGTGCCGACATGAGTCTTTGAGAGAAAGTGGAGGAGAGGCCAGAAAGAGAAAGCAAGAAATACTAATGTGTACCAGGCTCGAGAGAAGGGACTGGCCCTTCCAGAAGCTGTTGTTCGGCCATCCTCTGAGTGACACTTCTTATTACCAGGCATAACCTTATTTGAAGCCTGTGAGGCCATCTCATTCCAAGCTCATTTGCTGGCTGGATTCAGTGTAGCAGCCTAGACCATGAGAGCTCAGGCACTGAATTATGATTTTGTTTTCCTTGCAGGAAAGGAAAAAAAAAGTGCATCCCCCAAAAAGTTGTTCGAATCTATATAAATGTTCAGAGTCACAAGACAGGGATCAGCCTTTCTTCTTTCAGAGTGTAGTGTGATCTAGTTGAGTCAAAGCACCCTGTGCTGTGCATGTTACAACCCTAAGCAGACAGGAAGCTGGATAGAATCATGTCTCTGAGGTCCTCACACTGCAGCCCACAGATTAAGCCCACCATCTGCTTATACCTGTAAACAAAATTTTATTGGTATAGAGTAAGCCTGTACAGAGCTGAAAATGTGCTCTATCATTTGAAACAGAGTTTTATGTAGCCTAGGCCAGTCTGAAACCCTTATGTAGTAGACGATGACCTTGAACTCCTCATGGTCTTACCTCTACTTCCTGAGTGCTGGGATGAGAGATGGATACTGAAGTGCACTCAGGCTCTAGTCTGGGGCTTCATGCCTGACCAGCAAACACTCTATCAGTTGGACTACTATATCCTCAGCCCTGTGGTCTACCAACAATTTAACAAATTCATTTAGAAATTCATTTAACAAATTAAAGGAGAAGACATAGCCATTGACCCCAAACCCAAGATCACCTTCCGGTACTTAGCCCAGTAAACTCACAAATCCATCCCCATTTCCAGAAGAAAATCTGCTATCTCTTACTATTAAGGCCACTCGACCCTGCTTCATCTATCCCAGACATAGTCTTCTCATCCTTGGAACAAAGCTACCAAATGACCTTGACCTTCTGTCTCATGAACAACCAATCCTGAGATTTGGAAAATGGATTCCAGTCTTGCTTAGGGCTGAAAGTCAAGTCAGTGTGACAGTTAGATGAACAGCTTGAGATGTAACCCTGAATGTCTTCATGAACCAGCAAGCTATGAGTGTCCTGACCATGGTCCTTCACTTCTTTATCTATCAAATGGGTCCCAAGTAGCAATAAAAAGTAAGCTAAAAGTGTGTCCAGTACCTAAAACAATGCACTGCACATAGATCAGACTGTAAGTGTGAGGAGCTGGGTGAATTGCTTCCACACAAACAATTCAACAGAAAGTGCTAGTTTAGGGCCTGGCATATGAGTGAGTTGGCCAATGACCTTTAGCTAGAAAAGTACATTCTAAAATGAGTGGCCTGGGAAGTGCTTTGGTTCTATTTCCTCCACTAAAAGCTGAAATGCGAGCATGATGTTAGAAATTATTTTATGAACTTTGAGCACAACTGATTATAAAAATAGCCATCCTTATTGAAATTGATGCTATGTGAAATATGCGGACATACTTAGATGTTTTGGAAATTCTCCAGGCTTCTGTGGGAATAGGTTATGAGGATCTAAAGAACTCAGTGTCTGGGGATGGTACCCAAAGTCTGATCATATACTCTAGCATCAAGTCATGGGTCTGGAGGACTCAGTTGGCCTGATGATGACCATCAGTTGAAATCAATCTTGCATCTGGCATATTTTCTCACTTGCCTGGAATGAGTTCCTTTATAAGGCACAGAAGAGCAGCCATCATGACAGAAGGAGCTTTGGGAAGCCCAAAGACACTGCAGATGTATAGAGATATTCGGGTGACTTTGGCCAGAGAGCATCCTTCATGCCTGGTAGCAAAATAATGAGGACACAGCTCAGCAGCACCACTTTTGAGGATGGGCAGCTTGGGGCTGGGGAGATGGCTTGGCAAGTAAAGTGCTGACTACGGCAGTATAAGGACCAGAATTCAGATCCAAGCACCCATGCAAAACCTGGGTGGGTCTGGTGGACCGTCTGTAAGCCCAGGAGGGGGACGGAGAGACCACATCTCTGGAGCAACCCAAGTAGCCAGACTAGTTAAATTGGGGTTGAGCCAGAGACCCCGCTTCAATATGTAAGGTAGAGAATGATCAAGAAAGATACTCAATGTCAACCTCAAGCCTCCACATGCACTCACACACATGTGCATCTACACACTCAAACATGCATATATACACACACATACACAGATAGGCACCTCACAGTATCTTAGCAGATACCACATGTATGTTTCAGCTCTTTGTCACTGTAACAACATATAACTGAGAGAAATTATTTCAGTGAAAGATTACTGATGGGTTCCAATTCAAAAGCACACTGGAAAGGCATGCACAAAACGGCAGAAAGCTACTCACTTCATGGTGGCCAGGAGGGAGGGAGGAAAGGGCCACGTGCAGGATAAACCCTTCAAAGGCACCTCTACAGTGACCTACTTTCTCCATACAGGCTGCACTCCCCAATAGCTCACAGCTGAAGACCCATCGAAGAATTAGCCCATGAAGGAAGTCAGTGGTCACATGAGTCAACCCAGCTCAATTAGTGTCACCAGTTGAGCATCATGCCTGACATACATAAGCCTTTTTGGTGGACACATCTTGGCCAAGCCTCAACAATGACCGATTTTAGTTCCGACAATGGGACAGTCTCCCACACTAGCATCACTTGGGGGTGGCACAACGGGCTTGGAGAGAATGCTGTTTGAGATGACCCTGCCCTGCCCTGGAACCTGACTGGGACCACTCAGCAGCAGTCCCTCATTCTGCCCCTTAGGAAATCTACCTTCCAGGTGTTTCTGAGTTCTGATATTGGCAAAATGCTTTAATGACTGCCTGATTAATAGTGAGGACGAGACACGTAGATGACAGTGAAGCTCATTCATGTTTCTCAGGAGACATGGCTGGTGCTTGGTTGTCAACTGAATTTGCGGCGGCTGATTCTGCTCGGCCCATCTCTCTGTCATTTGAGGCTCAAGGGTGGAAGGTACCTCAAACAGATTTTCTTTCCACAAGGGGCTCCCAGGAGACAGTTGTTTCTTGATCCCATGACAACTGGCAGCTATCAGCTAAGCTATGGAGAGTACACAGCTCCCGCCTCTCAAGATCTGCGGCTCCATATGAACTGCCTCTGCTCACCCTGAAGTGAATGCACCCAATTCTGAGGCACAGTGGCTTGTTGTGTCGTTGCCTTGGCTCCATCCACCAGCAAGAGGAATGCTGGACACATGCTCAGGTGCTGAGATGGACCTGGGAGAGGGGCAGACTCTGTTCTGGAGCAGAGGGAACGTGCTAAACCCAGAGCTCACACCGTCTCCCACTCACTCCCCTTGATTATCAGCAGGAGGAGGTAAAGAAGGTTCACTACACGTTTGGGCAACCCAGCCAGGAGGTCCAAAACCCAGCCAAGCCTCCCACCTCCCTTCTCTGTACTCTATGAATCAGTGCTCACAGAGATGAAAGGGGTGCTGAAATCCTGGTCCAGCCCCCTTCCCAGGGAACACCCCACAGACTCACTTAGTTGCCTGATGGTGTCACAACAGTGCCTTTTGGGATTAACTCCGGCATTTAAACAACACAGCAACACAACTACAATTAACCAGTTAACTAATTAATTAGAGACAGGGTTTCTTGTATCCTAGGTTGTCCTCAAACGTACTATGAAGTCAAGGGTGACCTTGAGCTTCTGATCCTCCTGCCTCCACTTCCTGAGGACTGGAATTACAAGTGCGCCCCACCATGCCTGGTTTGTATGGCACTGAGGATAGAAGCCGGGGCTTCCTGCATGCTATGCAAGCAAGCACACTCCCAGCGGCTCCAGCAACCCCCTTCCCCATGCAGTACAATTTAAATGCCTTGCTTTTGCTTCAACGCACTTGGCTGGAAGGAAATTTGAGCATTTTGATCAAGTACCGGAAGTGCCCGTGGGAGGGACAGCCCACGCATCCCCAGGTGGCTGGAAGGAAGGCATGGAAGAGACAGAAAGATGCTGAAACAATGACATCTTTCAACTCACTTGGCAGAAAGGCTATGGGGAAGAGAGCAGCCCCAGTGGTTCTCGTCTAATGCTTGTGTCTCCCGAGTTCGGAGAGGGAAACCTTCATAGCATTAGGAAATGGGGCCTCGGGGAAGTGATGAGCTGATTGAGGGCGGAGTCCCCAGGACTAGGATTGTGGTCCTGGTAGAAGCAGTCGAGGAAAACTCTCTTAACCCTTACAGTACTAAGAACTTGTTAAAGTGTCATCTATGAAGCAGGAAGCCAGCATGACCAGATGGGAATCTGTCTCAACTTGACCTTGTATTTTCTGGTCTTTAGAACTATGAGAAATGAACTTCTGCTGTTTTTAACCCTACAGCCTTAGGGATTTTGTTACAGCAGTCCAAATGGTTCAAGACTCTGACCTTCCTAGGCATCATGATCAAGTACACCTGAGAGCTGGGCTGGCCAGCCAAGCCTCTGCTGTCTAGGCCACTGGGACTCGAGGAGGGCACCGGATGCCTTTATTATTTGTGCTGTATCCCAAGGTGGGAAAGCAGGAGGGTGATGGCAGTGGAGGAGGGCAAGTGGAGAGTCGGAAGGCCTGGGCTGAAGAAGGTTGACTTTCAACCCGTGGGAAGTGACTGTGAAGGTCATCGATTGACTAGACTATTCCGAAGGGTCCCTGCAACTGATGTAGGGTGACTGTATGACATCCGCAGCATCCACAGCTGGTGATACGGTCTGGGTCAACTCCAGGGAGAGGTACTCACATGGGCTCTAAGGCTGACAGCTTTGTGCTCACTACATGCTGCCCCAGAAAGTGAATAGGATACCTCTGTAGAGGTCAGAGGACCAGAGGAGAAGCAGCTCTGAGCCGGGTTGGGAGGTCACATTTGAAGGGAGAAGGCACACCTGTTGTCTGTTCTTGTCCAGAGTCATTCTATTCTCATAAATGCTGAACAGGATCAAAAGATACTGCCACAAAGATTCTAATGGCAGAATCGAATGGCATTTCACACCTGGAGGAAGGAAACCTCAACAGAAGTGCTAGCTAGGGCAAACTCAGAAAGTAAGCTGAATCTACTGTGGGCACAGTAGTCCCTGTCTGCCCCAGTTATTATGAGGGCCATCAGCGGAAGCTAAGGACCGAGCCTCTGCTCCTCCATGGGAAATCAGGTAGCAGAGAAAAGAAAACCAGCATGGTTTCTACACAGGGGAATCTTATTCTTAAAATAGCTACATTAAAAAAAAATTAAAGAATACTTTAATAGTTTCTATAATCAAATTCATGCAGATAAGATCTTACATATTTAATACAGTGTGTTATCCTGTAAAAAAATAAGTTTAATGTTTCTTGACCAATATGGCCAATAATTTCTACATAATGCCAACCCAACATGGGAAATTGGGAGACTTTTTCTGAAATTGACCACACAGTTAAAGTTTCCAAAACTTGAAAGTACACACACACACACACACACACACACACACACACACAGCCACTCCATCACTAAGAGCACCATGGTTTGTCTCGATAGCAGCATTAGCTTCTTGGGTTCTGTTGTCATTTGAGCAAAACTGTAGATATCCAGCATACTTCATTGAAAAAAACTAAAGCAAAATTCCACAGAGCAGCACAGGTCTGTGACTACTATGGTAGCTGGCACCGCTTTATTCGTTAGCTTTTCAGCATCATCTGGCTAGAAAGCACTCCGAGGAACATCAGTGCACACAGCCCTGCAGAGGCACAGTCACTATCATAAAACAGCTACAAGACATTCATAGGGGTCTGACTTTTAAGTGGGGGATGCAGAGGGGCCGGGCGATCTTATTGAGTGCAGTAGAATCTTGTGGTGCTGCGACACATCCTCACAGCACATATTTATGACCTTGTGGTTCTAGGGGTCAGATGTTTCAAAAGGGGCCCAAGTGCTGGCAGGGCTGTTTTCCTTTCAGAGGCTCCCAGAGAGAGTTCATTGTCTTAGCTTTTCCTGGAGGTTCCCATGTTCCACCGGTAACCTGAACACCCCAGGACACACAGCAGCACATTTGAGAGACCTGGGAACTAGGCTGTGCGTATTTGGGGGGTATCTGTATTTTGCTTGCCCTACTGAATGAGAAGTCACTGGGGATTCAAACTCCACTATGAGACCAAAGCACCAATGTGGAGTCTCTGCACTAGCTGCAGCCACGTGTGTGGCTGTCTGCCTTCCTATCACTGTGCATTGCTTGTTGTCTGTCTGTGGTCAGGGCCTTGTCTCCTGGAAGGTAGGTGGCTTAGTTCATTTCCTGTTGTGACACAACGCCAGGACAAAAACAACTCAAGGGAGAAAGGGTTTATCTAGCTCACAATTCTAGGCTCCGGTCTATCACTTCGGAAAGTCAGGGCAGGCAGCAGGAACTTGAAGGAGTTAGTCATATCGCATCCATCATCAAGAGCAGAGGGCACTAGATTAATGCATGCTGGCTTGTGCTCAATTCACTCCTTTTGTTCACAGTCCAGGACCTAAATCTAGGGAATGGTGACCTGGACTTTTAAGCTAGACTTGCCTACACCATTAACATAATTGAGACAATTTTTCATTGATGCACCCACAGGCCAACCTAATCTAGACAGTTCCTCATGAAGATGTCCTTCCTTACAGTGTGTCAAGTTGTCAATGAAAACTAACCATCATGACTGGCATTGACATGGGAGTCATTTCTGCATGCTCCATACTAGGTTTGCACCGGATCACAGCCTGGGGAGAATGTGTCTGTTCTCTGTATTGCATTTCCTCATCAAAGAGTTCAGCCCCAGATCAGCAGACTTGCTCTATTAAGAATCAGACCATAAAGAGATTAAGTCTCCCAGGCCATATGGTCTCTGTTGCCACTACTCAGTCACTGTGCAGAAGTGGCTACAGTGAACACATGGATGAGGGGACTGTGCGCCAAAGTGACTGTATTTACAAACACAGAGCTTTGAATTTCATCTAATTTTCAGGGGATATAGAACACTTGGATTTTGACTTTCCTCCCAACCTTTAGGCACATAGTAGTGAAGGAACTTGGCTAACTTATCTACTCCCAGTGTAAGGTTTGTTTTTATTTATTTTAATATGTAAGAGTGTAGTATGTGCAGAGGCCAGAAGATGATATTGGATACCCTGGAACAGAAGTTACAGGTGACTGTGAACCACCTGATGAAGGTGCTGGGAATCAAACCTGGGTCCTTTGCAAGAGCATCAAATGTTCTTAACCACTGAGCCATCTCTCCAGCCACTTATTCCTTAGTGAGAAGTCATGTTGTCTCAGCCTCTGTTGACTCTCATTCTCTCCCACCCTTTGGGAAGGAGATTAGGCACACTGTGTGTACCAGGATCTGCTGTAGAATATTATCTTAAGGTGTGCTACTTTTGTTTATGTTGCATTTGTTTAACTCTGTGAAGCTGTGTTACTGTGCCTGTCTAAAACACCCAATGGTCTAATAAAGAACTGAACAGCCGATAGTGAGGCAGGAGAAAGGATAGGTGGGGCTGGCAGGCAGAGAGAATAAATAGAAGGAGAAATCTGAGAGGAGAGGAAAAGAGGAAGAGGAGCCAGAGAAGGAGGAGGACTTCAGGGGCCAGCCATCCAGCTACACAGCAAGCCACAGAGTAAGAGTAAGATTAACAGAAGTAAGAGAATGGGAAAAGCCCAGAGGCAAAAGATAGATGGGATAATTTAAGTTAAGGAAAACTGGCAAGCAACAAGCCAAGCTAAGGCCAAACATTTATAATTAAGGATAAGCCTCTGTGTGATTTATTTGTGAGCTGGGTGGGACACACCCCCCTCCTCCCACAAGGAGCAAAAACAACCAACAGCAAGGATCTATGCTGGTCAAGAAAGAATGAGAGGCTGACTTCCAGGAAAGGAGGGGGGGGGGGAAACTGCAAAGAGGAGGTGACCCAATGGGAGGCACCACTCAGGACATAAGGGCACACACTTCCTCTCGGAATAATGCTCTATGTTCAGCCCTGGGGACCCCAGGTGTTGTGGAGGTTCCAGTCAGGTGAAAGGAAAGGGTGGGAGGGATGTTGGAACTTGAAAATGGATCTGAATCTACCTGTAAATGAGCCCTTGGGAATGGATGCAGGGCACCAAAGAAGGGTATTTAGGAGAAGAGGGGGAAAGAGCAGAAGATAGAGCCTGTTGGGACACTAGCCTTTCTTCTGAATAGAGGGGGAGGAGCCTGCTAGGGAAGAGAGCGAGAGAAGTGGGCAGGGGGGGAGAAGGAAGACGAGAGATAGATGAGGTGAGGGAAGCAGGGCGTGCAGTGGAGAGGCAGGGAGAAGAGATATACCAGAGACAGGGAACCAGGGCAATGTGGGGCTCTGGGGTCAGGGGAAAGGGTGGGGACCGAGCTGAGTCTAGGACTGATGAGCCGATGACAGGGCTTCCTGACCAGGCTTCCCTGGTGGCATTAGGACAGATGTCAACAGTGGCTGGGGTGTTACACAGCGGGAAGGAGGCAGAGACCTGGACTGAAGCAGCTCTGGGAAGTCTGCTCTGAAGACAAAGACAGGGGCTCTGAGCAGAGGGCAGAGGGGAGGTCAAGGCCATGTCTGAAAGATGAGCTTGTACTAACGCTGAAGACACTGGAAGGGAGGGGCAATCTAAAGGAGAGGGTGCCTGCAGAAGCGGAGTCCCAGACGGTAGTTCTGGTGGGCTAGGCCCGGGGCTGACCTGTTTTAGTACACAATAAGGTATTTCTAGAACAAATAAACACCCAAGTGAGTGACGTCTCGGCCAGCTTTTAAACTCAGGATTGTCACCTTCCCATTGTCCTTGTTCCCATGGTCTCTTCCTCTGTGGTTTACAGCCCCCACTCCTCACATCGGGCTCTGACCTCATTCCCAGTTGGTTCCCCATCCCAGGCTACACTGTCTGATTTGATGCTATCAAACCTGACATGTTCCTCGCCACGTGGCTGTGCATGAGGGAGCCCTGGGCGCCTGCTCTACTTACACAACAGCTCCTCACTGGCACCAGCTCCTGTGTACTGGCTAGGCTGTGTTTCCCAGCCTGACCCTGGAAAGGCTCACATTAGCCTTTAAACAATCCTACATCTGCCTCTGCTCTCCCTGCCAGAGTCACGCTCCCACTCTCCTTCTGACTTGCTCTCCTTCGGTCACTCTTCCTTTGTGTCTCCACCCAACACTCAAGTGTTCCTCTGATGCCTGTGCTGAAGACAGGAGGGGATCACACAGAAAGCCAGCATCCACAAAGCCTGAGCCCCTTACGTGGCTTCTAGAAAGAAGAAAGTCAGGGAATGAGGTCCACGGGATGGTTACTACTTATTGTCAACTTGATTGACAGGAAACAGCTGGGTCTTTCATGAGGCACACCTCTGGGTGTGTCTGTGGTCGTGCCTCAGGGAGGATTAACTGGGGAAATGAGCCCTAGTCTGAATGCTGACTCCATGGGGTCTTGGCCTGAAGAAAAGAGAGAGAATGGCAGCTAAGCACCAGCATTCCTAAGTCTCTGCTACCTGGTCTGTCAAGGTATGAGCAAGCAGCCCCATGTTCCCACTGCCATGCTTCCTTGTCTTGACTTCCTTGACTCCTAGAAAAAATGGAATGCTGCAAATCAAGAGCCAACTAATCGTGGGTCGACCTCCAGCTGCCCTCTTAAGGCCTTTGTTAATCTCTTTGGCACTTGACCTAACATCTTTGTGACTGTTAGGCAAACCCTTTGGAATATCCAGATTACCAGAGTC
>CABHPQ010172329.1:0-19364 GCA_902168405.1 Peromyscus aztecus
ATGCATTGGGCATGACTATCAGCACCACAAAATACACACACACACACACTCACACACATTTAAACAGTAAGCCCCATTAACACTAGCAACAGCTTCATATAGCTCACATTTATTGCATCTTTGAGTGTGTGTGTGTGTGTGTGTGTGTGTGTGTGTGTGTCTGATATATTGGGTGCAGGTGCACATGCATGAGTTTGACACCCAGAGATCAATATTAGACATCTTCATCAACAGCTCTCCATCTTACTCTTTTTGAGACCGTGTTTCTCACCAAACCTAGAGTTCATGAATTCAGCTAGCCTAGCTGGCTAACGAACTGTCTCCACCACCCACTAGCATGGAAGTTACAGACACATGCCACTATGCCTGTCTTTAACACAGATGCTGAGGATCCGAACTCAAGTCCTCGCACTTGCAACAGCAAACATTGTATCGACCGAGCCATCTCCTCAGTCTCTTAATGCATCTCTTAATTACATCAAGGGGCCACATCAGTTGATTGGCCCATACCGTCTAGGTTTGTGTAAGCGGACTATGATTTGCACAATGACAAAATTGCTTCACCATTTCCTCTGACCGTACCTTGTCACCAAGTAGTGCATTACTGTGGATATTTATAGAGAAAGATATGGTTGGAATACCTATTGGCGATCCTTCCCTGAATATACATTTATTATAAGTCATCATAAAATTATGTTGGGGAGCCTATCATTCAACCTAAGAAGCAGTTTCCTGTTGTTCTCTTTTCTCTAGGCTCTTTCCTATCTCTCCAAGAATATATTGAACACCTTTTTTAATATCTTGATGATTTCCCATTCTGTTGATGCTGCCTTTTGAACAACTTTTTAAAACTACGTTTAGATCGGGGTGCAGCTCAGTAGCAACGTGCCTGTCTAGCATGTGTGAGGCCCTAACCTTTTTATACTCAGATGCCCGCATGTAATTGAGATTCCACCAAGAAAAGGCATCCACAGCAGGCTGATTCAGAGCTGAGATAACCAGGGGAGAGATGGGGCTGGAGTCATATATATTTCTAGCGTGGACTAGAACCAGGGGTTGTGTTGGATTCCTGATCGTAACAGATGCTGTAGCTCGGACCATTTGCGAGTGAGGAATTACACAGAGTACCTTTGGCTTCCCCAGGGTCTGCCGAGGCAGCCTCAGCAATGCCTCTTCAAACTCTCTGCTCCTTAATAAATTCTTTTCTCCTTAAGGAACCGGAAGAAATTTAATTGACCGCAACCAAGAAACTCTGACCAATAAAAGAAACCAGAGCGGAAGTAATTGTGAACAAACAAACTTCAAAGACGTGGTATCCTTATATTGGCTGCATGACCTAGTTGAGTTGGAAGTGACTGCTTGGGTATCATTAAGCACTTGTAATTCGTGGTATATAAAGGGTAAAGCAGCTGCTTGCCTGATTAACTGTGATCGCTTTGAATAAAACATCCGCCAAAGTAAAGATTTGGGCTTCCATTCTGATTGCTACCATAAACCATGGTGTGGACTGAGGAGCATACAGCCTATGGGCGGGGACGGCTGACCCCATTAGTGCCAGTGACTTTTTCAAAACATAAAGCAAGGTGGAGGAGGAGCTGGGAGGAGCTGGGGGAGGGGGATGGATATGATCAAAAGACACTGTATGACGTTCTCACGAAATTGATAAGAACATTATTTTTAAAAACAAAATTAAAAGAGCAAAGAGATCTGGACAGATTGCTCAACAGGTAAGAGCCTATACTACTTTTGCAGAAAACCTGAGTTCAGTTCCTACCATCCACGTTGGACAGTTCAGGACTACCTGTAACTCCAATTCCAAGGGGATCCGACACCTATGCCCTCTTTGAGAGCGAGCTCAGACACACATGCAGAAACACACATATAATTAAAAAATAAAAATAAATCCTAAAAAATAGTTAGAAAGGAGAAAAAATAGACTCTCTAAAAACTGAAGAGAATATAAGGATGGATTAAAGCGGACTTAGGCAAGTTCAGTCTGTAAGAAGCTTGCCATGCAAGCATGAGGACCTGAGTTCAGATCCATGGCATTCTCATAGAAAGCTGGACCTTGCGTATGTTTATAACCCCATTGCTGGGGAAACAGAGACAGGAAGGTCCCTGGGGGCTTGCTGGTCGGCTGGTCTAGCCAAATCAGTAAGTTCCAGGTTAAGTGAAAGACCTTATCTCAAAAGGTAAGGTGCGAGTAATTGAAGAAAGCACCTGATCATGACCTCTGACCTCACCACCCACCCACAAAACAGGTTTAAAACGTTAAATTCTTACATGAAAGAGTTGCTTAAAAAACAGGGTGTTTCTAGGTCTCCACCAAAGTTTATTTTTTGTTTTGTGTTGTTGTGTTAAGATTCAAACCCAGGACATCATGCATCTAACAACTCACTCAAACACAGAATACATTCTCCAGTCCGGAATTTGTAATCTTTTAGAGTCACAGAACTACCGAGACCAGAAACAAACGCAGAAAGAAATCCAACCAGTTGCTCAATTTCTATAGAGGATTGAATTTACGTCCTCACAGATCTCTTATATGAAAGTCGGGGCATGACTTGAGAAAGAAAAAGCTACCAGAATCAGAATGAGAGCATTTGGGAGGATCTGGAGGACTTGGTGCTCCAATATCATTGCATTTCCTGTACCAAAGGAAAGACCTTCTAATGACCTCCCATGAAACACTTGCTTCATATAGGAGTTGCTACTCTCCTTGTGCCCTTCCCCTGTGTCTTTCTCTCCATCCAAGCACAACCACTTCCAGATTCCAGGATCAGGATGCCCAGAGGAGCCAATTTAAAAAAGCAAACTTGGAAAGAAAAAGATTCACATCGCAAAAGAATTACAAGGTTTTCTAATTAACATTGGCAAAAGATTGGAGAATTTACTGAGTGTTCTACCAGGGAAAAAGAGTATGTGCCAAATTGTTAGCCTGGGTGTACTAACCTGGAATTCAGGATTCATTGGACGTAGCTTGCACCAGTTGTTAAGTTGGTGAGTTGGGTAGAGCCTGTTTTCTACTGTGGCTTATTGCTACGGAAATGAAAACGCTAAGACTCCGGAGATTTAGAGAAATCAGAATAAATTTCCACATCTCACATACACCCAAAATAAGCTCAGAAGACAGTCTCTTTTCTAAGGCTTTGAGAAAAAACATTGAGGAAGAATCAGGATCCTTGAAGAACGCTTTGCTGAATGTCTTTGGTACCCTGGAGAAGGAGGTGGGAGGCATTGCTACTGAAATAAGTTCCCTGATTCTGGTAGATTTGGTGAATGCCCAGAGGAGTAGCCACCAAATTGAACTGGCAGAAACAGTGGATGTGGTAACATAATAGCGAAGTGATTTAACTTGCAGGATCTTTTGGTGTGTGCTATTTGGCAATGGTGTTCCTAAAACTGAACCAGATGGACTGCCTACAATGCCTTGCCTTCTCGAGATCTTTGACCTACCTAATTAAGGAAATAAATCCACATATTTGCAGTCAATTAATTTTCAACAAAGATGCCAAGAACACATAATAGGGAAATGTAATCTTTTTGTAAACAGTGTTAGAAAAAATTGGACACCCACATGCAGAGGAATGGAATTAGGCCGAATTCAAAATTGATTAAAGATAAAATACTTAAAACTGTAAGACTGGCTGGGCATGGTGGCCCACACCTTCAATCCCAGCACTTGGGAGGCAGAGGCAGATGTATCTCTGAGAGTTTGAGGCCAGCCTGGTCTATATAGTGAGTTCTGTACAGCTAAGGAAACAATCCCCCAAATAAAGAGACAGTCACCAAGAAAAGGAGAACATATCTGCAAGCCACAGGCCTGACAAGGAGTTAATATTCAAGATGCAGAAGGAGCTCAATCATAAAAAACACAAGTGGGTGTAAACTCAGAGGACCTGAATAGGCAGGCACTTCTCAAAAGAAAACATTCAGATGATCAACACATTTTCAAAAAAACATTCAACAACACTAATCATGGAGGAAATAAAAATCAAACCCCCAAGGGTACCACTGCGCACACCTGTTAGAATGACTATTGTCGAAAAGTCAAAAGAAAATCGTAAGGGCCAGAATGCCAGGAAGTCTGCTACGAAACAGTCTCTTCTAGAAATGGCTGCATGAACCAGACTGGAACAATAGCTGTATTGATGAACACATTAATGCAGAATGGGGGAAATTCCCCAGGGCCCCACCCAACCCCTAGACAAAGAGTTACAGGCAGCTATTGACTGCTGGGAGAAGGAGAATTAGCCTATCCCAAGGATGAACCACCTTATTGGCTACCCAATGCAGAGCTGTCAACCTTAAAACCATATACATACAAACAACAAAAAATGGACTCAGCAGGTTGTGTGTGTGTGTGTGTGTGTGTGTGTGTGTGTGTGCTTACATGTATATGTAACTTGAGAAGGGGGGGGGACATGGGAGGGGCTCTAGGGAGGATACCTGGGAGGGACGGGAGGGAGGGAGGGGAGGGAGAAAAGAGATATAACTCAATTTCAATTTAAAAAGTATATTTTACAAAAATTGAAAGGTAGCAAAGGCCATCAAGAACATAGAGAAGAGGAAGTCCTTGAGTGCTATTGGTGGGAATTGAAGTTTGTGCAGCCGTTATGGAAAATAGCAGAGGCCTCTCTATAAATTCAAAACAGGACTGTCATAGGCTCCAGCAACTCTACTTCTAGGCATAGATCCAAAGGAAATGAGATCGGCAAGCGAAAGGACACCTGCATTTTCATGTGCGGTGCAGCGTTCCTCGTGATGGCCGCCGTGTGGAATCCACCGAAGTGTTCATCAGTGGCTGAACAGATAAAGAAGTGTGGTCTGTATATACAATGAAATGCTATTAAACCTAGAAAGGGAAATGCCATCCTCTACAACACAGTGGAACTTGGAACGCACTATGTTATGTGAAGTAAACCAGATACCTTGGATGTAGTTTGGATCTTGAATGATCCAAGGTATAGCCTACGATGCTACCAGAGAATGTTTAAAAGGTAGGGCTTTCAAACTTTGTTGACTCCCTATGGGAGGCCTTACCCTCTCTGAGGAGCTGATGGGGGTGGGGGGAAGGAGAGGGGAGAGGGAAGAGGGGAGGGAGGGGGAACTGGGGTTAGTATGTAAAATTAAAAAAAAAAACTTTTAAATTAAATAAATAATAAAAAGGTAGGGCTTCGTGGAAGATTGTGGGTAATTAGGAGAGTAGCTTTGAAGGAGATTGTGGGACCTGGTTGCTTCTATTCTCCCTCTTTAGATGAATGGGCCTTATACATTCCCACTGTGATTGGCTGAGCTACCACAGAGCCAACCAATCATGGACCTTGAATCTAAATAAACCTTTCTTCTTTCCAAGTTCCCTTGTCTCAGATGCACTTTGCTGTAGCAGAACTCTGACAAGCGCCAGGGAGACAGCTCCATCGCTAAAGTGCTTGTCATCAAGCATGAAGGTCTAACACCCTAACTCCCGCTGTAAAAGCTGGGCATGGGGTGTGCACCTGTAATCCCAGGCTGGGGGGTGTGGTAGGAGAATCCCCAGCGCTCATTGCCCAGGCAGTCTAGTCAAATCGATGAGCTTCCGGATCAGTGAGACCTTCTGTCTCAAAAATAAGCTGCAGAAGAGCTGAGAAAGATACCTGACATTGCCGGGCGTTGGTGGTGCACGCCTTTAATCCCAGCACTCGGAAGGCAGAGGTAGGCAGATCTCTGTGAGTTCAAGGCCAGCCTGGGCTACCAAGTGAGCTCCAGGAAAGGCGCAAAGCTACACAGAGAAACCCTGTCTCGAAAAACAAACAAACAAACAAACAAATAAATAAATAAATAAATAAATAAAAGATACCTGACATTGACCTCTGGCCTCCCCTCACCTGCGCGCACACCTTCATGAGCATGAACATACACCACCCCCACACAAAGAAAGCTAACTGGCATATGGAAGACACATAGTATGTGATTGCACTCATGTGTGAAGCAGAAAAACAAGTCAGTTCGTAGACTCAGGGAAGAGAACTGTGTTTCCTGGGAGCTGGAGGCGATGGGATTGGAGAGAGGTTGATATGAAATCTCACTTAAACAGAGGGGTAAGTTCAAGAGGTCTGCCATATAGCAGAGTGACCAGAACGGATAGCAATGCTTTATATGTTTGAAAATTGCCCAAAGAACAGAATCTGAATGTCCTCATCATAGAAAAGTGAAAACAATGTGAGATAATAAATATGATAATTAGCCTGATTTAGCCGTTCCATAGTAGCATACATGTTGTGCATCATAAATACATATAATTTTTAGCCAGGCATAGCAACACAGTCCTGTAATCCCAATACCCAGGAGATTGGGACAGGGAGATTGATAGTTTCAGGCCAGCCTACAAGGCTACTTTACGAGTCTCAAAAAATACAAACACAAATATATATTGCTTTTATTTAACAATGAAAAGTAAAGTTCAGTCTTAACTGAGCAGAAAACTTCAAGATTAGTGATTTTACTCCAGATCCACTTAATGTACCTACTTCACATATGCAGAGAGCTGCTGGATTTTGTGGATTATCAAAATCTTGGTCAGGAACCTCAGTGATTGCCACTGTTCCTAAAGCTGTCTCTAATGGAACGGATGGTCACAAGCCTGACCTACCATGTACAGTGATTGCTTTTTTGAATGCATTTCTCTTTATCCCGCCAAGCCTGAAACACCAGAAGCAATTCACTTTTTCTTGCTTGGGACAGCAGTTCTCTCTTCTGCCTCTGAGCTACAGATACAGTCTATACTTCTTTCCATATGAAAAAAAAATGAACTTCTCTCTGGCATAAGAATTCTTCAGGTCCCCTCCCCTAATAACCAAAGAAAATTCCTGTCAGAAATATGGAGCGTGTCAAAATCCATAACCATCAGAGGATGCGGCAAGAAGGATTTGTGGATGCTGAGAGCTTCCTTAGTGAATATATGTCCAAGAGTAAGAATTTACATTCAGGTTATTTTTTTTCTCTCTCTCAAGGGTTATCAGAAAGAAGGCCTTCATTAAAGTAATCCACATGCAGTCAATTTAGTAGACATCTAACGTTCAGAATTTTCTGGGCTTAAAAAATAAATAAATAAAGCTAACATCGTGAGGGTTAGGCTAAACGACCTGTTGTTCCTTGGGACTCACAAGTCAATTCTAATTAAATCCCTGAATGGAGTGAGTCTCTGAGACACAACTGCCTTTGACCAACAATCCATCTCTTGCTGAACAACAGGTTTTCTACTCGCTGTTGTTTTAATGTAGGCATCACCACAGACCTGTGCCTTTTCTCTTGGTGCCAGAACCGCCATGGAATTTTCTAGTTTGACTGAAGACTTAAGCTCACTAGACCTCAGTTGTGAGAGAATAATAATGCCTTTGCCATAAATCCCATCAGTAGAGAAGTTATGGAGATGAATGAAGCCATGCTGGGCCAATTTCCTATCTTATGTAAATCTAACTCAGTCAGAGTCATACAGGATTAGACACTTTCTCAGAGTCCCGGGAGAAAGTCGCTTTATCAATGTACACTTGGCACAATTTTGAAACACAACAATATCTGTCTTGCCAACCCACTGACTTACGATGGCAGGTTGTGGTATTTTCTATTGCAGTGCGCCCAGAGCCGTAGAAAAGTAGCATTATAAGCTAGGCAAGCAATGCAATAGGTACAACTTCCTTTGTTGGGGAATATTAAAGCCTTTTCCTTTAGCCAGCTCCCTGAGGACCGCAGAAGGTCACAGGTGTGCCATGGAGACAGTCAGCACAGTTTTCCTAGTGTTCAGTCCACAGATGAATGTCTACGTTCTGTGGCAGGGAAGATAAGAAAGAGCACATAGGAGACGCAGACGGACATTGTCATTGGGAGCAGAGATGTGGAGTAATGAATCTAATTAGAGAATCTACTGCTTATGAGTAAGAGGGGAGATTCATGCTCGTCTCGGGGCTAATAACAAGTGTGGATTTTATGGATGCAGAAGCAGCTTGGAATTAGCACTTCCAGGGAGACCTGCTGGCTGTTTTTCAGATTTTCAGAATATCACCTCCATCAAGAACTCTTGTTGAAGATGTCAGCCACCTGCCGAGGACTGAAAGAGCCACTGGGCCCCAAAGTGGGGAGGGGGGATTGTACCACCAAAGGAATAAGGGAAGAGAGTCTACATGCGGCTGGAGAAGAAGGGTAGATTGATCATTTTGAGTGCTGGTAGTCAAGTGGGCCCTAAGTAGGAGCCCACAGTGACTCCAGCTTGTGGCTTGATCCATCTTGACTCAAGGTCAGAGAGTTCAAGCTTGTCTTTGCTCTTTAAGGCTGGATGACAGGATGTTTGGCTAAAGTGTGGTCACTCCTCAAGGCTGGATAACAGGATGTATAGCCAAAGGCATGGTTGCCAGATGTCTTGAGAATTAAGGAGATGTTTATCCTTGTTTGTTCCTTGAACCATGGTGTCTTTGAGAGGGAGAGGTCTTTTGCCCCTCTTGCTTTGGGTATTAAAAGGCTGTGAGAAATAAACTCAGGGCTGCTGCGGTACTGACTCCGAGCCCTCCCAAACCTATCCTGGGTCTCTGTCTTTTCTTTAATGTCTCTGTTTTTCCTAGCTGTTTCTTCTCAATCCTCACTCCCTTATTCAGGATTGTTCGACAGGTCAGGTGGGACCCAACAGCCCTAGGTTGCCTGGACTATGTTACTGAGAAGTCAAATGGAACACACATCTCAACATTCCAATGAAACAGGAACTAAAATCTAATGACAAGCTCGCATAGTGTATAATAAGGAGTCCTCAAAGAATTCAAAAGAGAAAAGAGAAATATGTAAGCTAACCCTTTTTTTCCTTTTAACATTTATTAATTTATTTTGTGTGTGTGCATACACGTACACATGCATGCCTGGGTGCACATTTGCGTGTGTGTTTGTGTGTAGAGGCCAGAGGTCTGGTGTCTTCCTCAATCACTCTCTATTTTTTGAATTTTTTTTTTTGACATAGAGTCTCTCACTGAACCTTGAATTCACTGATTGGCTAGACTAGCTGCCAGCAATCCCCCAGAATCCTCCTATCCCCACTTGCCAGCATTGGGATTACAGGTCTTTGTCTACCAAGACCTGCAGAGCTTTAGGACTGACCTGATGGGGGTGATGGAGGAATGAAAAAAAAATGGCGGACACATGCAGAGAAAAGCTGGGGTTGGGGTGGACTGTGTGCCCCCCTGGAGATGCACCAGCTGGCTGGACACTCAGAGGCGTCAACCAGGAGGCTGGTTTAGTACATCCATCTAAAGAAGGTGAGCTGGCTAATCTTGATAGGTCTCCACAGGGGGGCAGTTTCTGGTTGCAGTCATCCAGGAGGAGGAAGCCGTGGTTGGTACTTCTGCATACACTGTCAACATCTGTACTGGCCCAGAACATTCCCATGGGTTTGGGGCCCCGGGATCCTTGACAGAGTAGTGCCCATATAATGAATATTCATTCATTTAGGACTACACTTGCTTTCCATGGGTGTCATCACACCCGGCTTTTTTACAGAGGTGCTGGGGTTCCAAACTCAGGGCGTCATGCTCACACAGTAAGCACTTTCCCCAGGGAGCCATCTTCCCAGGCCCAGCCCTTAACATATTAAGGTTCTCAGCTTCTGCCTCTCGGCCATACAGAAAATGTCATTTTTTTTTCCCCAGTCACCAGCTTCTCGTTGGCCCTTTGGAGAGAATGTAGCTTTCCTACACTGTTGCGAGACTTTGGATTCAGTCCTGGAGAATGAAAGAAGACACAGGAGGAAACGTGAAATGAAAGATGAGGTGATCTACCAATAAAAGAATGGTGGGGGAAGATAAAGGCGGGAGAAATATGAGAGTCTCTGAGCACCGTGAAACAGATTAAAGAGAAGAATTCTAGAAGAGTCGCAGGAGTAGCTAGTCTCCATTTCTTTTTATGTTGGGCGTCTCTGCAGATCGGGTTTCCTTTTCGTTGCTCCGGGCTACTCTGTTGCTTTTCTTATTCGGTCTCCTTGTACACATTAGACCAGATGGGACCTCAGGACTGGATCGCCTCAGCCTTCTAGGTCTGAGCCCATGGAGCAGCTGTCACCCAGGCTGCTGGAAACAACAGTGCACAAAAGGGGTTCACGTCCTCGTGGCTATGCATACAAAACTGGCAAGACACACACAGCCCCACAGTCAGAGCTGCAAAATATTGGCTAAGGCATAGCGCAGGAGGCATCCTGACGTGCAAAGAACTAGCCCGGGCGGTAGAGAGAGTGGCTTCTCAGCCACACCAATTACAGCAGCAGTGAGCATGAGCAATAAAAACCAGGGCTGGAGTGATAGCTCATTCAGTAAAGTTCTCGTCGTACAAGTGTGAGGACCTGAGTTCCAGTCAAAGAATCCAAGAAAAATAGGTGGGCAAGGCAGCGTGCCCGTGTGGTCCTCGTCCTGGGAGTCTCGGGTAGAGACAGGCAGTCACTCTAGACTCATCAGTGAATGCCAGGCCGAGTGAGAGACCCAGTCTCCAAGGAAGGTAGAAAAGGACCTGAGGAACGACACTGAGGCTGACCTTTGACCTCCACAGGTGGAGAGAGAGAGAGAGAGAGAGAGAGAGAGAGAGAGAGAGAGAGAGAGAGAGAGAAGAAATATCTTAGGTTTATTGCTATGAAGAGACACCATGACCACGGCAACTCTTATAAGGAAAATTTTTAATTGAGGGGGCTCACTTACTCAGAGGTTCAGTCCATTATCACCATGACAGAGAGGCAATGGTGGTGTGCAGACAGACATGGTGCTGGAGTAGCTGAGAGTCCTACATCTTGCAGGCAACAGGAAGGTGACTGACTCACTGGGCAGTATCTTGAGCATAGGCAACCTCAGAGCCCACCCTCACAGTGACACACTTCCTCCAACAAGGCCACACCCACTCCAACAAAGCCACACCTCCTGATAGCTCCACTCCCTATGAGTTTATGGGAGCCAATGACATTCAAACGACCACAATAAATAAAATAGAAATAAAACCCACAAAGTACCAAATATTGACGAAGTCTTGGGAAAGTTGAAATCCTCGTGGGAAACAATATGATGACTCTTCAAAAGACGAAACATAGTTTTATCGGACAGTCTCTCAATTCCACTTTAGGGTCTCAAAGAGATTATTTTTAAGTTCAAAACAAAATAAAAGAAGAAGAAAATTCTGGCACAGCCTGAAGCAAGGATGAACTTTGAGGACATTACGCTAATTGAGCCAGTCACTACAAAGCAAATACTATATAACTCCACTTATGTGAGTTACACAGAATAGTAGAATGTACGGAAAGTAGAGTGGGGTGTCGGGGGCTGGGGGAGGGGAGGCAGGTAAAGACTTGTGGTTTAGAGTTTCAGTTCTAAAATATGAAAAGGATATTCTAGATCGGGTTGCACAATACTGTGAGCATACTTAATACTCCAAAACTAAACACTTAAATATGGTCTGTTGTGACACGTGTATTTTACCACAATTTAAATTGTGTTTAAAATGCAGATTAAGATAATTACGTCTGCTCTGGGGCTAGAAATCCTCCGTGTCTAATCATTTGTGTCTTAGCCGCATGAATCATGGGGGGAGGGTGTCATTCAGATTTCAGAGTCCCAGCTGAAATAACGATTCATTCAACGTCGACCTGTTGAGAACCAGATCCGGGCGGATGGAGGTGTTTTGGGTTTGTTGTTGTGTTGTGTTGTTGTGTTGTTTTGCTGCAGCTAGCAGGGTGATTACAAAGCGTGAGAAGCTTGAGAGTCACGGCTGTCCGTGGAGTTAGCTTTTGTGAGTCAATTCTATCTCCCCTTAGCAAAGAACTCGCTGGCCCAAAATAGGACTCTTGATCCAGGGCTGCACTTCAGATCGCCTGAGGCTCATTCAGTAACACCTGTGATCTGGAGCCATCTTCTCCCATCCCTGAAAAGGTAATCTTATTGATCTGAAAGGCTCGGACAAGAGGGAGTTTCAAGGATCCTCAAGCAGTGCTAATTGAAAACTCCTAGCTGAGATGTTGAAACGTTAACCCGGCCTTCTCCTCAGCCTACCTGTTCCTGCTTTGGCTGCGATCCGCCCACACAGACTGTCCCTTCCCTGTCCTCTGCGCGTCCCTCATCCCACACTTGGTTGCTTTGATTATATAAGTACTGAAGGTGGCAGATGATTCAGGGAACACTGTGCCATCTAATCAAATGGAGCCAGCAGGTGTTAACTGCCGTCAGACATCTCAGATCATATCCTTTTGTGTCAATAAGCTTCGGGCACAGAAAATTCTGATCTTTGGCCTGGGCTACACAGTTTTC
This sequence comes from Peromyscus aztecus, assembly GCA_902168405.1. Taxonomy (NCBI): domain Eukaryota; kingdom Metazoa; phylum Chordata; class Mammalia; order Rodentia; family Cricetidae; genus Peromyscus; species Peromyscus aztecus. The sequence continues at coordinate 12,294 of CABHPQ010172329.1, forward strand.
TTTAGCCTCACATGTCATTAGTTGCAAAAGAAGTCAAGGAAAAGGTGGTCGGGTCATACAGCTTCTCCTACTATGAAAGTGGCTGGGCAGCAGATTTACAGGGTATATATCCAATGGAACATCACCTATATATGTGTTTATTAAATATATACATTTGTTGCAAGCCTACTAGGTATTGGGCATAGACCAAAATGTGTGAATAAAATCAATAAGTCAGTCTAGAGACTGGTGCTTAAGAGCACCAGCTCCTCTTCCAGAGGACTCAGGTTCAGTTCTCACCATCTCCATGGCAGCACACAACCATCTGCAACTCATCCAGGGGATCTGACGCCCTCTTCTGGCCTTCTTGGACACTGCACCTATGTAGTATACAGAAATACACATAAAATAAAACAATTTTTTTTTATTTTTTAGTCAGCAAGTAATTCCCCAGCTGTGGAAGTTGTCCTTTGCCAGAATATTGTCAAAATCCAAAGATCTCCTATAAAAAAAGGGTTAAGATAATAAATTTTATGTCATATAAGTTTTTTTCATTTTATTTTATTTTATTTTATTTTATTTTTTTGATATTGCAAACCAAACCCAGGACCTCGTGTATACTAGTTGATAAGTTCTGTATCACTGAGCCACACCTTAGCTGTATGGTACATACTTTTAAACACAGTTGAAATTACTTAAAAGAACATAAAAGACTTAGCCAGGTGTATTAGCACACACCTATAATCCCAGCACCGGAGATGCTGAAGCAGGAGAATTATGGATTCAAGGTCAGCCTGAGCTGTTTTACAAGCCACCCCCCCACACACATCAATCAATCAAGTAAATAAAAATAGATTTGTACCTCAAATGCAAAATAAGAATAAAGAATTCATTTGCATTATTATCTGGGTAACCTTTGTGCCATTCCAAGAAACAGTTTAAAGCATGTTTTCAAAATTCTCTTGATTACATTGAGAAAATTCCGGGAGCCACTGGAAGTTATCACTCAGGCAGTTTCTCCAGCTATCTGCAATGTTAGACTTGAAAGTTTCTTCGACCTCTGGGGCATGGGGTCAGGTGGGCCTGAGGAGAAAACACACATTTTGAACACTGATTGCTTCTTGTTCTCGCTTGCTAATGTAATCTGTGTTGCAGATTGGCATTAGCATAACATCCCGGGTAATGCTGGGCAGACATGGGCTGAGCAGCAGTGCTGTTTGGGGGGTTGGTTTTGCTCTCAGGAAAGTTGCTTTAGGTGAACATGGTAAAGCCTTGCACTTTCTTGCCAGTGTTCAAAGGGAGACCACACCACTCCCCTTCCTTTTTCAAACAATCAGAAGTGAGTGTTAACAGGCTGCTCCATGGAGTCCTGCCTGAGTGCTGCTCGCCCAAGAACATTTAAAACAATTCTGTTGTCACTGGATCTATTTTTTTTCCCCCCAGTTCCATTTGACCTTTCAGAGCAAAACTGTGAATAACAGAAGTGGTTGAGCCAATTACATCTAGAGTGTGCTATTTGTAAAGCACCTAAACTCTGCCCTTTCTGGCAATGCATGCTTGCACACACCTACACATGAGTACAAGTTTTCCGAGCACTCATTTTCCACTGATTGCATGCTGGCCTCTCTCTTCTGTTACAATTCACCCAAAATCCGTGGCAGGCGGAGGGCTCCTGTGCTCGCTGTCTGACTTCAAACTTCTTGGAGCTCCTTGGTTATGAATTATTACCCTCCTTTAATATTGCTCGTTGATAAGGACTGACGATGGATAAGAAACTGATTCTCGGCCGGGCGGTGGTGGTGCACGCCTTTAATCCCAGCACTCAGGAGGCAGAGGCAGGTGGATCTTTTTGAGTTCGAGGCCAGCCTGGTCTACAGAGCAAGATCCAGGAAAGACACAAAGCTACACAGAGAAACCCTGTCTTGTAAAAAAAAAAAAAAAAAAAAACAAAACACTCTGATTCTCCAGCCAGTTTAGAGCCCAGACGGGTATGCGGCACATTCTGCATCTTGGGAGGAATTCCTGCGGAGCAGGTGGGCTACACGCATGAGTAGTAGCTATAACCCTCAGCTTAGTATCTCAGACTCACCAGTCCTCAGCCATCTACCCACAGAGAGGCTTCCCACACTGATGCCAGTTTGACCACTCACATGGAGCTTCCATCCTAATCTTCTGGAACCACCTTATTACACCCAGCCACCTTTTTCTTCCACCCATAACCCAGCAGAGAACACAATGGTTCCTGACCAAGATGTTAGCTGTCACATTTATCCAAAAGAGAAATGAGAGCCTTGACCTAAATACTTAATCAAACTTGTAATTTTTATGACGGTAGAATAGGATGGATCTGTGGCTTTGACTCAGAAGAAGCAAGAACATGGAGTCTGTGCTGCCAACAGACTCACTCTCTCTCTCTCCTCAGAAAAACCACTTTTCCCCGTGGAGTGAGCACATTGCTGTTGACCTCCAACACCTCTGATGAAACCTGTCTTCACTTTTTCCTGGTTCCAGATATTTTCATCATTGCTATTGTTCCTCTCCAGGTTAATTACACTGAATTGTGGTGATTTTCTTAAGTGTTTCACTCAAGGATGGTTCAGATTTTAACTTGCAAGCACTTGAGATCAAGACACATGAATGGCATCCTAATGAAAGGTCACGGGAGCTATCGTTGTACAACTGATTTTTTTTTAATGTATTTTCCCTCATTTAGGATGGCTTCATTTTGCCTCTCAGAACATAAAAATGGTACTCATTCATTATTTTAAAATTCAGGCAGAATAGGGATATGGACATGAAAAAATAAAAACTCTTAATAATCCCATCAACTTCTGAAATTTTTTACCAATTGAAATGTAGTTGATACCCTGTAACATTCACTCTAAAAATAAATAGGTAGTCAGTTTAAGAGTTTGGGGTCTCTGTTGTTTTAGTAGATTCCAAAGGTTGTCCAAGTATTACCAATATCTGTTTCTAGAACTTCTCTATGACACACAAAGAAACTCCTGTTCCTGGAGCAATTCTGTCTCTCTCTCTCTGTCTCTGTCTCTGTCTCTGTCTCTCTCTCTCTCTCTCTCTCTCTCTCTCTCTCTCTCACACACACACACACACACACACACACACACACATACAGAGAGAGAGAGAGAGAGAGAGAGAGAGAGAGAGAGAGAGAGAATAGGAGCATAAACTAAACAATTTGAGTGGCATTCCCACCTTAGCTAACCTAATCTAGATAATCCTCCACAGAGACACCCAGAGATTTACTTCTGTGGTGATTATAAGTCCTATCACGTTGACAACACAAACCACCATGGTGGGCTTTCTTAACGAAAGTCTTTCCACACAGTATCTCAATATTCACCTGTGCAGCATGTCATGGTTCTTTCCTCCATTTTATACCTGGGCACTGCCCTGTATGGCCATTCCGCATTGTCTACCTATTTTTCTATTCTCCGCTGAACATTCGAAGCCCACGTTCAAAGCACTGTAAGTAACGGTGTTTTGAACATTCATACAGAAGGATTTGTCTGATTTCAGTTCTCCTGACCCGCGTACTTTAGGGAGAAGCTTCGGATCCTTTTTCTATGTGCCTGTAGATTGAGAGGTAAGTCTATTGTGATGTATTATTTTTCCCCACTGCTTGACACTTTCCTATACAGAATTGGCAGATCCTCCAGTCGCCCAATGGCTTGAGTGTCCTCTGTTGGAAGAATACGTGCCCACACCCCAGTGCAGCATGGCCAACATGTCACTGGCCTTGACTAGTGACCCAACAGAATGGATCCAAAGCAGCACTGATGTGGCAGAGCTGGAGTTTTCCAAGGCCTTCCAAGGCTCTCTTGTTCTTTTCCTCTGCCATGGGTAGAAACTTCTTAAGCCTGTGCCCTAGAATGGATGGAGACAGGAAGTTGAAATGTAGTTGTTTACAGCTGTTACCATATATGGTAGGGGGAAATGGCCATTCTAAATACCAAGGTTTGGCTTTTATAATCATTCCTATGCCAAAACCGACTAATGCGCGAATAAGTCATTTATTATCTGCTTTTCCTACCCAAGAGGGCATAATCTTTATACTTATAAAACTCATAAGCTCATAGTTGTTCCAGAAACTGAGGTCCAAACAGCTGAAGTGATTTGTTCTAGATGAGGTATATCATAAGAAAGGCAAAGCCAACTTTTTTTTATATTTAATTATGTGGGAGAGGGCGAGTGCCACAGCACACATGCGAGGTAAGAGGACCACTTTCATGAGTTGGTTCTCTTTCCAACTGTGGGTTCTGGGGATCGAACTCAGATATCAACAGCCTTGGCGTAAGTGCCTTTACCCTCTGAGCCATCTTGCCAGCCCTCCAAGTTAATTTTTTAGATCTGCTTTTCCATCAAAGCAAAGGAAGAGGGACTCTTGAACATTTCAGTGGGAGGCTTATTAAGAGTCCATGCTGCGGGATGGGTCCTGGGTGGAAAATTCCGAACTCATTCTTGCTATAACTGATGAGTTTGTGCTAACTGGAAAATTACAATAAGCCAAACTGTGGGCTCTGGTTTTCTCAAACAAACAACAAACAAAAAAAATCTTTTAATGGGGAAAGGGAGATAATTATAAGACTGAATCCCTACTCCTTATCCCTGCAGCCATTGGGGCTGGGATCCCTACTAACAAATAGTTCGCTGCTTTCACGCCATTTCTGCATGCCTTACCGAACTGCACTCTCCCTGCATGACTTAGCATAATTGCCTGCCTGTGCCCCAGAGGTTGAGTACCTGGCCTGCAAGGGACTCCAGGGTAGAAGGAATTACGGCTAAGCACCCACAGTCCATCTGACTTAAGGTACTGTTCCCATATCTCTATCTTATCATAAATAAATAACAGTTTTATGTAACTAACCTTCAAAAACAAAGGACTTTGGTAGAGTGCAGCCGTTGTTAAACAATAGCCAGACACTTAACAAGTACCTGGGGTTAGGGCACTCAAGGCTTTGGGACTCCATGGCACTTGTAGGTGACAAATGGTCACTCGTGCCCTCCAGAAACCTAGATCAGGAGGCAATTCAGGGAGGGTTTTCTTTTCAGATACTATTGTGAGCAGACAAAACCCCACTAGAAAGAGATTTACATACTTCCATGCAGGTGAGGATAAGTAGATAGGAAGTTACTTTGGTCCATTGTTTTTGTCCCTCAGACTTGCTTGTATTCAGACATTTAGCATGTGTTTTTTTAATTAAATGTAGTTATACTTTATGTATGCGAGTATCTTGCCTGAATGTATGTGTGTGCATCATGTGTGTGTGTGATGCTCATGGAAACCAAAAGAGGGCGCTGGATCCCCTGGAACTGGAGTTGCAGCCAGTTGTGGATCACCGCGTCAGTGCTGGGAATAGAACTTAGGTCCTCTGCAAGCACAGCAAGCTCTCTTCACCAATGAGCCATCTCTGAAAGCCCCCCAGCATATGTAAAAGATGTTACATGTTGCAAACCTTTTTTATCAAATCAGTTGTATTTTTTTATGACTTCAGCCTTTATGAATCATTCTAGTATTAGATCATCTTGGTTTCTCTGTGGTGTTTTGGTGCCTGTCCTGGATCTCACTTTGTAGACCAGGCTGGCCTCAAACTCACAAAGATCCGCCTGGCTCTGCCTCCCAAGTGCTGGGATTAAAGGTGTGCACCACCACCGCCCAGCTAGATCATCTTAAATAGACTCAATGTACAAGTGGAAAAAAAAAAAAAGCTATTGAAATCAAAAGGATGCTTCCCAGGTCACAAGACAAGGTGACTTAAGCTTCATGATCCTGGGTCCTCATCTGGAATTCTTTCCATCCCAATGTCACTGTATTCAGCAACTGTGGAACCAAGATGAGGAGTGTGAAACGGACTCAAGACAGAAATAAGATGTCACTACTGAATCTTCTAGAAAGTTAACAGTCCAGAAAGAGTTCCCCAACAGTGGGCATGAGCCCTGAAAAAGACTAGGCACGTGGATATTTAGCCAGGCAGTAATGGCACTTGCCTTTAATCCCAGCACTCGGGAGGCAGAGGAAGGTAGATCTTTGTGAGTTCGAAGCCAGCCTGGTCTACAGAGCAAGTTCCGGGACACCTAGGACTACACAGAGAAATCCTGTCTCAAAACAAAAAAAAAAAAAAAAAAAGTGATGAATAGAAATAGTCACAGCCTTAAATTTGGGGGGCAGAATTACAGGCAAGTAAGCATCTAAATTCTTTGTACTGTTACTTTTCTGCTTCAAACAACAAGTCGGAGATTACTGTACCTCAAGGAGAATAGGAAAGGGGCTAGGAGTGTAGCTCAGGTGGCAGAGTGCTTGTCTAGAATGCACAAAGCCCTGGACTCCGTCCCCAGCACTGCATAAACCCCTCCATGGTTGCGCATTCCTGTAATCCCAACATCCGGGAGACTGAAGCTGATCCGAGATCAGAAGTTGAAGTTCATGCTTGGCGACATTATCAGGCTGAAGGCTGGTTTTTGAGATCTCATCTCCAAAACAAAAAGTCAAAAGGATGGAAGGAGGGAGAGAAGGGAAGAGAGGGGAAGAAGAAGGAAGAAAGAGGCTGAGGAGGGGAAGGAGGAGGAGGAAGAAGAGAAACACAGAAGCTATGGTTGAAAGAAGAAAGGAGCAACTCCGCCCTGATTCCCCTGAGATTAACGGTTCTCCCCAGCCCACCAGAACCTCCGTCTCAGTGGCTGGAGGGACACCCACATTCTCTGCCCAGCTGCCAGGCTTCATCAGGGTGCCCACATCAGGCCACGGCCCAGGTGTTCTCTGCAATTGAGAGAAAGGTCAGGGGAAGCAAGAGTCTAGCAAAAGACTCCAGATGGGGGGAATGGAACCCAGCAGGGACCCTGAAATCATGTTCCGCTGCTGACTCCCATCCTGGTGGGAATTAGAAATGCCCTTCATGGAAGACCCTCCCAGGAGTTGGTCTATTTGTTCTTAAAAACAGTCGGTTGTTCTTAGGCACAAATGTTTCACAGGGTCCCCAAGATAAGGCAGATAAAAAGGTGAGACAGTCAGGCTTAAGTGTAAGACCTGCTTGGGCGTGGGGGGGGGCTATACATTGTTCTGAGGCCTCTGAGGTG
>CABHPQ010172329.1:19464-30477 GCA_902168405.1 Peromyscus aztecus
AAAAAAATTCAAAATGCCAAATAAATCTCCCTTCTCGCTGCAAAACTCCACGGGGCAGGCATTCTGTCACTGCTTGTTATGGAGTAATTTCTGTTTCCAAAATGTTATTCCCCCCTCCCCAAAACCTTGCTAGCTAGCATCTGCACTCCCACATAATTGTTTTTTCAAGACTTACCTATCAGGTCAAGGAGAGTTCTGTCTGCATTTTCGACTGGAGCCCGGAAAGCGGGGTTTAAATGGCGAGATCAAGGCTAGAGAGCCAGCTAGGAGCAGTGCAAAAGCCCAGAGGCTAGCCTGCCACCCAGGGCTCTGCTTGCTCGTTATGGCACCACTCTCAGAAACCCTTGCTGAGACTGGAGTTCTTATAGCTTTTATAGTCACTATTAAAAATATTAATGGCCCAAGGATCCAGAAGGCCAAGGAGAGTTTTCTTAAAATGCCTTCCCAGGATGGGGGCACCACTCTGTATGACGCATCATTAAATCCCACTGCCCAACAACCCAGCAGCAGCAGAGAGCGGTAGATTCCTACTAGTGAAACAGAGTACAGAGAAGTCACCCTCAAGCCCGAGCCTTTACAACCACACCTCCATTAACGAGGGGACCCATCATGGTAGCACTCCAGCGTCTGCATCCTTATTCCCAGATATAGAAATCTTATCTGTGATCGTGTTTAAGGGCTGGCTCCTCCTCCTAGGAGAAGCTTGGAGCTACTTTCTGCTCTCAAGTCTTTGCCTTGCTGTTGTGTGCTATGGGATGGTCTTTCAGAAACTTCCGCTTACAGTTACTTCTTCCACATTGACCATAGGATCCCTGTGGCACTTCCCAAGGGCTGGGCTCAGAGATACCAGCTGCTTTCAACCACAGAGGCTCCGAGTGTGACTCTCCCCTAGGGAATCAGAGAAGAGCAACACTTCCGGAATGCAACTGACCATGATCCTTGGCTGAGTGCATTAGAGATGTTGCATGAACCCAAGGAGTCCAGGCACATAGTGACCCACTCCTGGCTCACTATTGATGAGATCCATCAATACAATAACACTAAGTCAGGTTTAGAGCACAAATCATCCAAACCACAGATTGGAGCTATATGGATTCATTGATATATCAGCAAATGCTCATTGTGATCATTCATCCGGAGATGTTTGATATTAAAGCAACATGTCCTCTGAAGCTGATCCTTGGTGACGGAGTCCCGAATCTTCTCTGGCAATTCCATGCAAAGAAGGAAACTGTATCCCGTTCTCCTGCCTATCTATAAATGACCAGTCATAGGATATCTCTTAGAATGGTCCAGGTTGTTTATCTTAGGAAAGACAACAGCCACTGACCTTCAAGTATTTCATGGTACGTTGACATAGTAAAATGTGGAATGAGTGTTCCAGAAGGAGGCAACTGGTAAGTATTTTGGAACGCCAGTAGTAGGTTTCTCCATGACACAATAAACCAGATCAAGTAAAGGACCAGGTTTAATCTGAGCATACCACTCCCAGATGACCTCAAGGGAAGGAAGGAGGAGAAATCATGTGGCAGATCTGTGGACCGGAGCTTAAACACCCTGTAGGCGCCATCTTGAGCAGCTCTGGGGGAGGAGCTACTGCTTGGGAGGCTTTCTGAGGAGCAGGGTTTTGGGGGGATGTGCACTGAAGTGGAGTTTCCAACAGAACAGCAGCTATTTGTTACTCACCTGTACTAGCTTTGCATCCTGTGAAAACCTGAAGATGCCAGGCAGTTATGCCCTATGTCCACTTATATAGATTATCGGAAGTTCTGACATACTTCTCCAAACAATGATTTATGTATTGATAGCTACCTCTTGAGAACCTTTCCTATTTTTCTGCAATTTCTTACCTAAAATCTTCAATGCCTTAGGAGCCAGCTTCCACTGAATTCATTTGGATGTATTTTGTGCTAAGGATAGTACTTTCTCAAAACTTGTTTTAAGCATCATCTAAAATCAAATACTGCCTGCCAGGAAACCTGGATTTTTACTTAACCTTGTCTTGTGATTATTGTGGGATGTTGACAAATGGCCATTGATGATATATGGTAGCTGCTTGGAAAGCAGCCTTCACTCAAAGTAGAGGCCTCTATATTAGTCATTCTGCGTTACTGTAACAAAAGACCTGAGGCAGCTGACTCATAAAGAGAAAAGGTTCACTTTGACTTGTGACTCTAGAGAACTGTGCTAGCTGGGTTTATATCAACGTTACATAGCTATCATCATCTAGGAAAAGGGAACCTCTATGAGTAAATGCCTCCATAATAATCAAGTTGCAGGCGAAGATACAGGTTTATTTTCTTAATTGGTGACTGACGTGAATGGGCCCAGTCCATTGTAGGCGGGGCCAGCCCTAGGCTGGTCCCAGATTCTATGAGAAAGCAAACTGAGCAAACCATGGAGAGCAAGCCAGTAAGCAGCACCCCTCCACGGTCTCTGCATCAGTACCTGCATCCTGTCCTGACTCCCTTCAGTGATGAACAGTGATGTGGGGGTGTAAGCCAAACAAACCCTTTCCTCCCCAAGTTACTTTGGTCATGGTGTTTCATCACAATCGTAACCCTAACTAGGATAAGGATCTAGTCCAAGATCAGGTGACCCTATGGGTTTGTGCCTCTGGCAAAAATGTCAGTTCTTGACAGGAAAGCATGCAGAGCAAAAGATTTACATCATGAGCCAGGAAGTAGGAATATAGGGTACCACTGGGGTCCCACATTCCTCTCAAAATCACAACTCCCAGCAACTTAAGCCTCTCTCATAAGGCTACACTTCCTAAAAATCCCAACACCTTCTGATTTTGACCCCTGGGGATCAAGCCTTTAGTCGTAGCCTTCAGGCATATACTACCCAACATAACTTCACGATACTCATTATTCATCTTAAATAATGACCAAGGCCTGTGATGATATTTTATTTGTGCTGAAATGTGGTGATATTTTATTTGTATGTTAATGAAGTTTGCCTGGAGATCAGAGGTCATAGCCAATGTAAACAAAAGTCAGGTGGTGGTAGCACATGCCCTTAATCAGATCACATGGCAGGCAGAGTCTCTGTGTGTTCAAGGACACAGCCAAGCTGGTGACACATGCCTTTGATCCCAGTACCAACCATGGAGACCTGGAGGTCTGTATAGATAGGCGGTGACAAGGAAGTGATGTGGCTGGGCTTAGAGCCAATGAGAAGGCAGAACAGCAAGGAAATAAAGGCGCAGGTTAGACAGGAAGCAGCTGGTTCGGTTCTCTTGGGAAGCAATGGCAGTGTGGTGAGCTAAGGTTAGTTTGGTGACTCTCAGTATTGCTCTGCTCTCTACAGCTTGCACCCCTGTATTTGGCTCTGTGTTTCTTATTTAATAAGCCTGTTGAGAAATTCACCTACAAAGTCCTCCACTTTGTTAACAATAACAGCAAACCCAGGAGGTGCAACAGGCCATCTGCATTTTAAAAAAAAAAAATGCTTGGCATGGTGGTGACAGAACCATAATCCCAGACTTGGGAAGCTGAGGCAGGAGGATTGAGGGTTTAAAGTCAGTTTAGGTTACATAGTGAAACCCTGTCTGGAAGACTGTTGTGGGATATCTGATCACACTGTGTGAAGATGGGTCTGTCCTTCCTCACCTGCCTAAGGCACCTTCTGATTGGTTCAATAAAGAGCTGAATGGCCGATAGCTAGGCAGGAGTAGACAGGCAGGTTTTCTGGGCAGAGATAGAAACTCTAGGAAGAATCTGGAGAGGGGAGATTCAACAGTGAGATGTGGAGAAAGTCAGACGTACTGTACTTTGAGGAGAGGTAACGAGCCAGGAGACAGAGCATACATTAATATAAACAGGTTAACTTAAGTTCTAAGAGCTATTTGGGAACAAGCCTAAGCTAAGACCAAGCTCTCATAATTAATAAAAAGTCTCCATGTCATTATTTGGGAGCTGGAAGTCCAAGTAAAGTCCTATTATAAGATAGTCAGAGACAGAGAGAGAGAAGAGGGGGAGAGGAGGAGGGATTAAAAAGACATAAAATCATGATGACACATTGATACAATTATATACACATGTGAGATACATTGATACCATGATATACACATTGATACCATGATATACACATTGATACCATGCATGGAAAGGAATCTGCTTGTGATATCCTTCCCCCCAAGCTTTTAGCCCTAGTCTAATCATGAGAAAACCTCAAAGAACTCCAGCTGAGAGACCTCCTCAAAGCCTCCCACTAGGGCTCTTCACAACTGTCTGTCATGGAAGCCAGACTGAGCAACTGTTAAAACCAGAAGAGTCCAAGGAATCACCATGACTACGTGCACGAAGCCAACCTGGGTTGGATCTTTGGACAAAACAGAAACTGTTACGGGGTAAAATCTGAATAAAGCCCAGAGGTAGTTAATGTGGGCAATGTACCCATATTAACCTCACAATTTTGTCAAATATGGAGTGGTTGTGTAAGATGCTAATAGAGGGGAGATGGGGTGAAGAGAGCCATGAACTGTGTGTGTGTGCTTACAACTGCTCTGCAAGGCGGCAATCATGCCAAAATAAACTTTGTTCTAAAAAGAGACACAGACTTAATAAACATGTCAACCAATCATGTTGTGGGACGTGACTTGACTCATGATCAAACAAACCATTGAGGCCAGGCATGGTGGCACAGGCCTGTAATCCTAGCACTCAGGAGGCAGCGGATGGAGAATTAGAAGGTCAAGGGATCCTTGAGGTCAAAACAACACACAAAAGAAAATATTTAAAATTTTTATTTGTGAAATAACTGAAATTTGAGTGTTGTGTGTTTGAGGGAATTGTTGATCACTTTTAAGTGTGTTGATCGTATCGTAGTACGCCTCGTTTATGTTTTTGGTTTTCTTTATTTTTGTGTGTGGTTCTGGAACTCTAATCTAGGGCCAAGCAAGAAACCTACCACTGAACTACACCTCTAGCCCCCTGTAGGCATATTTTTTAAAAGAAGTCTTCATTTTTTTAGAAATAAAAACTAAAAGATTTATGAATCAAATGGGTGGTACAATGTCATGAATTTGTTTCAAAAGCAAGAGCAAGAAGCTAGTGGGAATGAGCCATAGGTTAACAAGCCATGAAGAAATACTGAGAAGGAGCGATGGGGGCAGTGAGTTCGTTATTCTTTTTGCCCTTTTTTTTTGCATATGTTTTGACTTTCCCAGAATTAAAATAATTTTTGAAATCCAAAGCAGGGGGCTGAGGAGACACCTCCGTCAGTAAAGTACTTGCCTCACAATGATGAAGACCTGAGTTCAAGGTCTCCAGAACCTACATAAAAACCAGATGTAGTTGTAAGGGTCTGTAACCCCAGCATTTGACAGCAGAGACACACAGGTGTTTGGAGCAAGCTCATTGACCAGCTGGCCTAGCAGAATCATTGAACTCTAGAGTGAATGAGAGAGACTCTGTCTCAAAACATAGGATGGAGTGGGGGGTGGCCACAAGGTGGATGAGAAGGTAAGGGAGTTTTTGTGTATGCCTGATTGTAACATGAGTTGCTAAACGGTCTTATTAATAAAAAACCCAGAGCCAGATATTGGGGTAAAAGCTGAAAGATCAGAGAGGCAAAACAGCCAGCCACTAGTTCTTACCCCTATGAAATCCTCTGCTGAAAGAGAGCAAGCTCCTCTCTCCACCCAGCTCTATCACTTCCTGTCTGTCTATACAGACCTCCAGACCTCTATGGTTAACTAATGGCTAGCTCCTCCAGCTGATTTTCAGGCAAGCTTTATTTGTTAGAGCACAAATAAAATATCACCACACCTGATGAACTTTGTTCAATCTCCAGATCCCATAAAGCAGCAGGAGAGAACTGGCTTCCAAGAGTTGTCCTCTGACCTCCACATTTACACCATGGCATAAGCATACACACACACACACACACACACACACACACACACACACACACACACATGTACGTGCACTAAGTTAAGTTACACAAATAAATAAATAAAATTCAAAACAGAGAGTATGGTGGAACCAAGGAAGACAGCTGAAGTCAACCTCTGGCCTTATCTACTTCTGGCCCCCACATGCACTCTGATCTATGAGCCACTCATGAACAAGTAAGTATACCACAGACATACACAAATAATCCAAAGACGAAAACCCATGACCGCTAGCACTTGATTGCAGCATGAATTGTTAGAAGGTCTTATTAATAAAATCAAACCCAGAGCCAGGTATTGGGTTAAAGATGGAAGATCCAAGAAGAAGAACAAGCCACAGCCACCTCACCTTGCCAATTCCTCAGCTGATTCTGTTTTCTCAGACTGGAAGCCTCTGAGTCCTCATCCAAATAGATCTCAGCTGAACTGCTGCTTGAAAGCCTGAAAGCTTAACCAGGCTCTAGTTCCTGGTCCTCACGCCTTATATACCTTTCTGCTTCCGGCCATCACTTCCTGGGATTAAAGGCGCGAGTCACCATGTCTGGCTGTTTCCAGTGTGGCCTTGAACTCACAAAAATCCAGATGATCTCTGCCTTTGGAATGCTAAGATTAAAGATGTGTGTGCCACAATTTTCTGGCCTCTATATCTAGTGGCTGTTCTGTTCTCTGACCCCAGATATGTTTATTAGGATGTACGATATATTGGGGAACACAATATCACCACACTTGATCATACAGCGGTCGTTCTGACTGTTGCGTTTTCATTGGCTTAGCAACTCCCTCATGACTTCATTTGTCCCCTATATCATCACACCTTCAGACCAGATTTGGGGGGTCAGGGTCCTCTCTAACTCCTTCTACTCACCTGAGCCTCTGGAACTTATCAGGAGTCTTGGGACATCATCATCCAGCTGGACAACTTGAAGAAGGATGCCCTAATCTGTGAGGAAATGAGGTTCCTGGATATCGCCCCAAAGACAGCTTCTTTAGATGCTCAGTCGACACCAGAAGCTTGCAGGTCCCTGCCTGCTGTCTCAGCAATGGTTAACTTTGGGTCTTTTTGGCTCTTCTCTGGCTTAAAGTGAACTGGGTCTGAAGGCAGACAAGCAGAGAAGAGGGTGACGACAAGCCAGGGCTTAATTTTAATACCGACTCTTCTTCCCGGGTGCAGTCGTCTTATTAAGGGAACAGCAGGACGCTGACAGGAAACGGTTGGTAAGTAGAAATAACACTTATTATAACAAGTCGGAACAGCAGGCAGATACGTTTGTTTGTTTGTTAATTATATCTGGTTTTATTTTCTAATGAGTGCCGTAAGAAAGGGAGGGGATCGTTCTGACAGCTGCTGGAAGCCGACTTTGAAATCCGCTCAGAAGGAGGGTACCTAGCAATAGGCACAGTATGGCCTAGAAAGCAAGAGGGGGTCCCCTCCCCACCCCCTTGTAGATCAGATCAGTGAGGCTTAATGATATGTAATCCCATGAATAGGGATCTAAATCCCGTTTAAACTGATGCCTGTGTCGATAGAAAGTGTTTCATTCACCACTGGCAAAGTTGTTGGTGGAGGTGGACACAGAAGGCGTTTACAGTTGGCCCACGTTTATGAAATATAACAAAGTCTTTGTCATCAAAGCAGATCCCCAGAAAGACAAAGTATATTTGTTTTTAGAGGAAAGTACAGGCTACATGCAGATTAACTAAAATGCCTACATAGCCATAAATCAGAAAAGATAGTCAACTTTTTGAGATGGCATCTTATTGTGTTGTCCAACCTGGTTGGCCTTGAACTCAGGGACTCGGGGGATCTTTCAGCCTCTATCTCCTGAGTAGTTGGTATAATGTCATTAAAAGGAAAATGTCTATAAAATTCTTAAGGACCTGAGAGTGTTCTCTCATTTTCTGGGCGTGGCCCCACACACAGAGGACCCTCAGGAATGTTGCTCAGGGACTTTGATGAGGGTTTATTCTGGCTCACAACTCAGTGATGAGAAGGCAGCCGGACATGATGCATCCATATTCAGAAAGCAAAGAGCAGTGAATGTAGCTGCTTAGCTCTTGTTCTCTCTCTCTCTCTCTCTCTCTCTCTCTCTCTCTCTCTCTCTCTCTCTCTGTGTGTGTGTGTGTGTGTGTGTGTGTGTGTGTGTGTGTGTTTCAGTCCAAAACCCCAACCCATGGAAAGGCGGCCCCCATATTTAGGCCATCACTATTAAACCAACCAAGAATTTGTCCAAATGTTTGCCTCCTAGGCAATTCTACATTAACCATCATTCATAGATAGACAGACAGATAGACAGATATAGATAGATGATGGATAGATGGTTGGATGTGGAGAGAGAGGAGAGTAAGATAATTTTAAAATTCTCTGAGCCTCTCTCTGTGCTGTGGGAGACTTTCCATTCTCCCACTTCTTCATGTTTTAAAACTGGCTGTGCTTGGTTTCAACGGAATCAAAGGTTTGTTTGAACTCTCATGAGCTCAAAAACCAGCCTTCGAGCTGGATGCGAGACTGGACCACATAAGCATGGAACTCCCGTGACAAAGTCTCCTCAAAGGGGGACGAGTCACTGCCACGCAGAGAAGTTAGCCCAGCCTCTGCAGCTTTGGGGTGTTGGGCAGAGTAAAGGGATCTGAGGTCTTCCAGCCTCTGGGGATAAGGAAGGAAATAGAATTCTTTATTAAATTCTTAAGTCCATGGAATTCTGGCCAACAACAGACACCGTTAATTCGAGAGGGGATGAATTATGGTAGAGCAGAAGATTGGGAACTGATTTCCTAGGGGTTGAAGTAATGGAATTTTTTATTTGAGAAATTCTCAACCCTGGACTTTCTTCACCTTCCTTATTAGCATCCACTGTATTCTGCAGCCTGTCCTGGGGCTAAGTTGTAATTTGCAGGACTGCCTTTAGGAATTAGTACATGATGAGATTTGGGAAATGAGGAAACTCTGTGTGAGGGAATCTGTCTTTTCTGTTTCTGAGAACTAGGTAGAAAAATCCAGACAGCAAGCTGTTGGACCAAACTAGCTTTCTTTACAGCAGCACCTTACAAAACCCCTCCTGGGGTTCTCACGAAAATCCACGGAGGAGGTCATGGCGGTAGTCACAGGGGGTTGTATGCAACAACGGGTGAGCTCAGGAAAATGTCAAGACTGCCATGGGAACAGAAGGACGTACTGAGGGAGCTGGAGAGATGGCTCAGCTGTTAAGAGTGCATGCTCTTGGAAAGGACTGTGGTTCCTAGCGCCCACACACTGGCTCACAGCCATCCATAACTCCAGTGCCTTGGAATCCAATGTCTTCTTCTGACCTTTAGAGACACTGGGTAGGGGGAAAGTCCAAGAGAAAGAAGGTGAGCTGAGAAAGGAGGTCAGGGGTCCAGGGACCTGACGTTTCCAGGGCTTCTCAAGAACCATAGATAGCGGGATAGCAGCAGCTCGCCTGGACACTACTTCCCGGCACAGAGGGCCAACTGTGTGGATGCGCCAACTCCTGAGAGAGTGCCTCACTCTGTTAGAGCCCCCAGAGTTAGAAGCATCCTGTTTTCCATCCATCCTGGTTGACTGACGTTTTTATTCTTACATCCTTCAAACCCAGAGACACGGTCTCACACACCGCAAAAGCCAGACTTAGGAAAATTTAGGGGAATGGCCCACAGGAGCCACGAACAACTTGGTATGCTAACTTTAAAAGTCAATTTTAAGGGCTGGAGAGATGGCTCAGAGGTTAAGAGCACTGGCTGCTTTTCCAGAGGTCCTGAGTTCAATTCCCAGCAACCACATGGTGGCTCACAACCATCCATAATAAGAACTGGTGCCCTCTTCTGGCTTGCAGGGATACCCCCAGGCAGAACACTGTATACATAATAAATAAAAATAAATCAATTTTAAAAATGAACATCTACTTAAAGAGGAAGTCACAGATAGCACACACATGGTTCAGTTAATGGCCTATTAGCCCCATGTCCTGGTAGCCTCATGTCTTGAGGAAGATATTTTCTCTTAGAGATTGTCATTTTAGCATGTCTTTTTTTTTTTAACGTTACTCTTTTTGTGGGTAAGGTAGGGTCTAAGTTATTGTTGTTCACAGATTTTCTCAATAGTATACAGAAGTTCTGACAGTTCCTCCTGACCTTGCCATATTAGGTAATTAGGCTGTGCAAGTTTTACAGGGGCATGGTGTTAGATTTACCCTTGATATCTTAAATGTGGAGTCTAAGAAATGGAACAGTAACTTCACATCAACATACTGACTTTAAGCCTTTGTTTAAAGTCTGCTGTCGCCATCTTGAAATTCTAGGGTTTTTTTTTCTTTTTCTTTTTTTGAGGAGTTAATGTGGTGTGAACACACACATGAGTATGTTTATATGTGTGCTAGGATGGACTCTTCTACTGAGCTATGCCCCAGTCCTCATCTTGATTTTATTTCAGGGGATACTGAGAAATGAATTGGGTTTAAGCACACTAAGCATGCCCTCTTTGGGTTACACCTACAGCCCTCAAGATTCATTGGGTTTTATTTTATTTTCATTATGTGAACGTGTTCTGAGATAGGGCATGTGCAGGTTCCTGAGTTGGCCTGAAGAAGGCTTCAGTCGGATCTCCTGGAGCTGAAGCTAAAAGGAAGTTTCAAGCTGTTTAATAGGGCCCTGCTAGGAACTGAAGTCTGGTGCTCTGAAAGAACAGTAAGTGTTCTTAACTGCTGAGCCATCCATCTCTCTAGCCCTGGCCTTTGAAATTCTTAATAATGAGAGCACCATTTTCATTTTTGCAGGGCCCCTCAAGTTATGTAGCTACGGTGTTAAGTGAAATGGAGTATTAAGTGATCTGGATTGTATTAATCGATTTAGTTTATATTTTAGGCGGTCAATAAAATGTTCTTAGAAAATCAGAGTGATGAGCTGGGCGTGGGTGGTGCATGCTTTTAATCCCAGCACTTGGAGGTGGAGACAAGTTAAGGAGTCCATGGGCATCCTGGGCTGCAGGGCTGATTTGAGGCCAACCTGAGCCATATTAAAAAAAAAAAAAGATGAAAAGACAAAAACTTTTTAGAAAGAAAACATTCTTAAAACATTTATTTTATTTTGTGTGTGTGTGTGTGTGTGTGTGTGTGTGTGTG
>CABHPQ010172329.1:38977-55037 GCA_902168405.1 Peromyscus aztecus
TCTCTCTCTCTCTCTCTCTCTCTCTCTCTCTCTCTCTCTCTCTCTCTGTTTGTGTGTGTGTGTACACAAAATATGTAAATAAATAAATCCCCACCCCCAGCCCCCAGCCCCCAGCATTTGGAAACAGACCCTCAGTGGATGCCTGAAACCACAAACAGAACCAGACCCTAGAACTAAGTGTCTATTATGCCCTGCAGCTGTAACATTTGCAGGTTGTGGTACAACTGAGAATTAGCACAATGTCCCCCTTGCCCATGGCTTCATGGATAGAAGATTTTGGCTTACCACAGTTCTTAGCAGCTTCAATGAACCTCCTCCCGTTACTTTCTATAGAGTTCTTTTACCTTTTTGCTTAAAGGAAGCCTGCTGTGGGATGTTCTGTATGGCAAATGTGTTGCTAATAAAGCACTGATTGGCCAGTGGCTAGGCAGGAAGTATAGGCGGGACTAACAGAGAGAATTAAAAGAACAGGAAGGCGGAGGGAGTCACTGCCAGCCCCTGCGGCCAGGACAAGCAGCATGTAAAGATGCCGGTAAGCCACGAGCCATGTGGCAAGGTATAGATTTATAGAAATGGATTAATTTAAGATATAAGGACAGTTAGCAAGAAGTCTGCCACGGCCATACCGTTTGTAAGCAATATAAGTCTCTGTGTTTACTTGGTTGGGTCTGAGCGGCTGTGGGACTGGCAGGTGAAAAGAGATTTATCCTGACCGTGGGCCAGGCAGGAAAACTCTAGCTACAGAAGCCCGTCCCAGCTTCCCGTCAGCAGATCTGAATTGCCAGCGCTCTTCCCCTTTGGAGCCTTTATTAAGTAAAATAGAGGTTACATGAGTACTTGTACAAGACAGCTCACTGAGTGACTAATGAGGGGGTAAGACATACAGCGTGGATAGGACGGACAGACGGGAATGATTGATTTCTGAGGGGATTTCCAAAGCCTGCACTCATCCATAGACTCCTGATAATAACAAAATTATTGCAGGAGTGAGAAATATATTACAAAGAAGGGATCGCCCAGGGACTACTTAGAATCTCGTAGGTTTCATTACTTATGATAAAAATAATAGGAAGCAGGCCCAGCAGTGGAACTGGGTATGTAAATCTATCTATAACGTCAAGTCCTGGCTCCTGGACAAAGAGGACAGGGTGTGAATAGAACAGATACAAAAGGAGACAGCTAGGTAGATGAATTAGTCAGCAAAGTGCTCACCAAAGGATTCTGAGGACTTGCATGTAGATCTGACATAAACCTCTGGCTTCCAGATGCACATATACAGACATGCACGCACACCCACACACATACAAAAAGAAAAAATAAAAAGAGGTAGAGAAAATGCAGAAAACAGAAGTCTGTATTCCTTTTCACTCATTCATCCACACAACAAACTCATTCGCTGATCACTTGCTGTATACCAGGCCAATTCTATATAAAATATGCCGACTCTAGGCATAGAAACCCAGGTACAGCCTTTACCCCTGTGGAGTTTACACTCTGTGGCAAGTAGATATAACCAACTAATTATACCAATAAATAAAAGATTACAGCTATACTCAGCCCATGAAGGAGACCTGTCCAGGGTCATGAGGTCGAGAGTTGCCCTGCTCAAAGATGTCAAGACAAATAACCCTGAATAAGACACAACAGAACTAAGACTGTAAGAAGGGTGGGCTTTACCACCACAGCTGGTGGTAGTACTTGGTCAAACAGGAACATGAAGAAATGTGGAAAGAGCTCCAGGGTGTGGTGGGTCCTGACTATAGGCGATGTTAGAGGCCTGGCAGCCCTCTAGGTAGAGATGTAAGGGACGGCATCAGTTATGGGGGGCCAAAGCTCAGCGGAGAGACTTAAGTTGGGGAAACACACATGAAAGGCTAGACTAGATGAGAAGAGCATCTTCAGCCCTACCTTGATGGTTTTGATTTTATTCAGCTGGGAAGAATCAGTTAAAGCAAGGCTGGGGAGATAGCTCAATCCATAAGACGCTTGCCTCATAAGCACCAGGACCTGAGTTTTATCCCCAGAGCCCATGTCAAAAAAAAAAAAAAAAAAAAAAGAAAACAAATTGCTGAGCACAGTGGTGTGCAATCAGACATTTCTTTCCTATCCACCTGTTCCCAAATAATCGACTCGCAGGCTTGATATCACTTATAAATGCTTGCCTGATAGCTCAGGCTTGTACTAGCTGACTCTCACACTTAAATTGACCCATATTTCTATTGATGACTTGCGATGTGGTGGCACCTTTGTTAGCATGGTGCGTTCATCTCCTGCTCCCTCTGCATCTGGCTAGCAACTCTCTGCTGTCTCCACCCTTCTTCCTCCCATCATTTTCTCTGCGTCCGGCGCTCTCGCCCAGTCTCTTCTTGCCCTGCTATCAGCCAATCAGGTTTTTTTTTTTTAATTAACAATGAGCCTAATCCACAACAGTGGGGTGATTTTATAGAGTTTATGCTAGTTTGAGGGGATGGTTGTGTTGGGATAGAGTGGTCTCTACTCACACCATGCCATTCCCAGAGGGAATCAGTGTGTGCTTGCACAGGGAGAGCACTCAGTACAGCGATAAGGGCTAAAAGAACAGAGAGCCAGGGAGGGCACTTCCTTTTGACCAACGACATGAGGCAGACAGACTCGCCTTGGTAATCACATACACCGAGAACTCCATGGATGAAATGAATGTGGAGTAGCTGAAATTAAAGTCTCCATGTCAGCCTCTGGGATTAAAGTTCCAAGCAAGATGTCTGTGAAAAGTTGTTAAGACCCTGTGGAAGAAATCCTAGGCCGGGTGTCTCTGAAATAGGATCCTGGCCCCAAAACTGAAATTACAGGAGTCCCTGTGGGCGCAAGGGTTCATGGTTCTCATCTGAGCTGAAATCCAGACCATTTCCTGTGTCGTGTTTCTTTAAGCCAAATGATTCTCCTGCCCTGTGGTACTTTGTAAACGAGGAGTCTAAGTGGCTGCCCTGACCATGACTCATCTCAACCAGCATGGGAGAATGTGAAGGCCATTCTCCAAGTTTCCATATCTTGGAATACCTCATGGCAGGAAACCATTCTCTGAGGGTCAGTGTCCTTGGACACCCACACACTCCAAGCTTTTGTGAAGTCACAGCAGGGAAGGAAATCTACTTCTTTCTGAGCGTCTGCTGGTGCTGGGCTCTGTGTAGGTGGCTTCTGCAGACATTGTATTACTCAGTCCTGGTCATGTTCCATAGCTTCAGGGCCTGAGCCCCTACCCAGGGTAGGGGAAATGTATCCTGCTCTTTTGCTGAGAGCTCCAGACTCTCCAGTGTAAAGTCCAGGCAATCAAGCCCACGATGAGGTGAGTGTTGGGGTGTACAGCAGGATGTGTCTTTGCCCACCTCTTCACATCTGTTACCAACCCAATCGCAGGTGAGAATTTGCATTATCATCTGTTCAATTTTCCTTTTTCCTAAAGTGTACTTCAGACAAGGATTGGTGGCCTTTGCCTAATTGCATCAAAATATGCAAATGACCTCTACTAATTTAAAAGGAATGGTGAGAGGATTTACTGAGTCTTTTCCAACAATCTCGTGTATTATTCTCCTTCAAGCCAACATCACCAACTCCCAGTCTTCATCCTTGGATGAGAATGATCTACATAGGTTCAGATATTTGGCTATTTGGTCCCAAGTTGGTGACAGTGTTTGGGGAGGTTTAGGAGGTGCAGCCTTGATGGAGGAAATACGTCACTGGAGAAGGGCTTTCAGAGTAAAAACCTTACCTTCCCAGTTCACTAAGAACAAGAACCACAACACTTTGAAAACTCATAGTGTGAAGGGCTGAATGAGGGCTGGAGAAACAGTTCAGATGGTTAAGAGCCCTTACTGTTCTTCCAGAAGACCAGACTTAGGGTCCTCGAGTCCAGATAGGGTGGCTCACAACTACCTCTAACTCTAGTTCCAAGGGATTGGATACATTCTTCTGGCCCCCTTGAGCACCTACATATACAGGCACATACTCACACATAGACATATACACCCATTGTAACACGAATTGCTAAACGGTCTTATTAATAAAAAAAAAATCCAGAGCCAGATGTGGGGGTGAAAGCTGAAAGATCAAAGAAACAGAACAAGCCCGCCACATTCTTACCTCTATGAAATCCTCAGTCTTAAGAGAGAGACTTCCTGTTTACTCACGCCTTGTATACCTTTCTGTGCCCTGCCATCTTCCTTCCTTCCTAGTGCGGGGATTAAAGGCATGTTGCCACTACACCTGGCTCTGTTCCCAGTGTGGCCTTGAACTCACAGAGATCTGGATGGAACTCTGCCTCCCGAATGCTAGGATTAAAGGCATGTGCTATCATTGCCTGACCTCTATGTTTAATACAGTGGCTGGCTTTGTCCTCTGATCCCCAAGCAAGCTTTATTGGAGTATACAATATATCACCACAACCCCTACAATTTTTTTTTTTAATTTTAAGAAACGTTGAATGACAATGAGAACTAACGATAGCCTGTCTGCCTGGGGAGAATGCAGACTTCTCTGAGGTGAGTGAAATCACCTGCGGAGTGCATTTAGTCAACAAGGTGAGTCAACATCCACACATTTGCGCTATTTGTACAAGCCTTTCAGTTGGCTTTGAAGACATCCCTGACATCAAAGCCTGTTTCTCAAGCAGAGGCCTGGAAAGCATTTTTTGCCCTTTAAGAGACACACACCATTGCCTGACTCCCTGGAATAATTCTTAGTGCAGAAGTCATGGGGAGAAAAGAGTGGCTATAAACTTAGCCTATGTTTAATCCAGTCCTGGGGTGAGCATGTGCCCACGCGTGCTAAGCCTACGGCGTTAGAGTAAACACTGAGGGAGCAGGGTGAACAAGACGGAACAGTTCACAGCACTCACACAATGACAGCACTAACATGTGAGGGGTACCATGGCAGAACACTGCCCAAGCATTACCGGAGAGCCTCCGCCTCCGAAGCCAGAGACAGGACCTTCCTTTGGAAGTTCACACTTCACACAAGAGTTAAGGAAGTGTGCCTGGATCAAAAAAAAGACATATCTTAAGTTTCACACTCAGGTATCATTTCTGCACAATTCTACCAGTAAGTGACCAACTTCCTAGGGGAAAAAAAAATGTATTATTACCAGAAATAACATTGGAAGAGCTTAGGAGCTGTAGAATTGGCTGGATCACTATGCGTGAGATTTTTAAATGGACTTTGAGATGTTTTAATTGGCTTTCACAGATTGTATTTTCTTTGCAGAATAATTGTTAAACTTTTCTGGCTCTCAGATGGTTAATCGAGGGATTAAAAAAAAATGAAATGGTTCAATTTTTATGAAAAATTCCAGCCTGGAGACTGCTGCTTCTGTACACCCTTTAGCTAAGGCTTCGCTTTTTAAACCATATGTGGTAGAGCTTGGCTAACATCGTTTAGTTGGTAGTAGTATAGCAATGTTACTTTTCTTAGTTTTGAAAATCATCCTGTAGTTATATACATACCAAGATTAAGAAACTTGAAGCAGGCATGTAGGGGATGTGGTACGCACAGCAAGATATTTCTGTACTCATTTTGCAAGTTTTCAAAAGAAATTTTAAAATTAGTTCAGAGTAAGAAGTAAATAAATATACGTACATAGATACAAGTTGGCTTGATATTTAAGCTTTTAGGAGTTCAGCAATACTCTGAGAAGTGTGTTCTGCAAACTCTTCATTCCCAATCAATCACAGGCAAGCTAAATACAGAAACTTCAAAGTACAATTTGACATTGCCACAGTATTTAAGCACATGAGAATTTCATATATACATATAAATGCATATATATATATATATATATATATATATAATGTGTTTTGATCATCTTCCCCAACTTCTATCCCTGACTCCTCTGTGATCCCAACTTTGTGACCTCTTCAGTTCATGCTGCCCAGATTTTCATGGATGTGGAGCCATCCACGGGACTGTGGTTGGCCTACCAAGGACCATATCCTTCAAGAAAATCGATTCTTCCTCCTTCAGAAGCCATCGACTGTCGATAGCACCTCAGCTGGGGGTTGTGGGGAAGCTCGTGAACCCTTCCGCACGCCATGCTGGAACACTGACTGGCTGGATCTTGTGCAGGCAACCAAAGCTGCTGTACGTTCACGAGCGAGCGTAGCAATCCCGCCATGGCCAGAAGACACTGTTTCTTTCCTGTTCTCACCAACTTCTGGCTCTTATATTCTTCCCACTCCTTCTTCTGTGATGGTCTCTGAGCCTTGGGGGACAAAGGGGATGAGAATTCTGTAGAAATTTGGTTTTACTGCATATTTTTTTTAAAGCCTGCCATAGAGATCTCTAGGGAATCAAATGAATGGATTTGTTTGCATATAGGGAGATGGATGATCGAGCGATCGATGGATGGATGGATGGATGGATGGATGGATGGATGGATGGATAGATAGATAGATAGATAGATAGATAGACAGGTGGATATATAGGTGGATATATATATATATATACATATATATATGGAGAGAGAGATGATAATTTTGTGTGTGTAGTGTATGTACATGTTTATGTGTGTGCACTAGTGTGCAAATGTATGTGAAGGCCAGTGGTTAATGACTGATGTCTTCCTCAGTCACTCTCTGCATTTTAAAAAAAAAATACATTTATTTATTGTGTGTGTGCATGTGTGTGAGTGCATGTATGTGTGTGTATGTTTGCGCACGTGTGTGTGTGTGTGTGTGTGTGTGTGTTTGCATGCATCACAGTGCATGTGTGGGAAGTCAAAAGGAGAACTTAGAGGAATCAATTCTCTTCTTTCACCCTATGAGTTCCAAGGATCCAGCTCAGGCTGTCAGGCCTAACAAATGATTTTACCCACTGAGAAAGCTCACCAGCCCCACCTCATTATTTAAGAGAGAATCTCTCGATAAATCTAGACCAGTTGCAACTGAATGTACCAGGCTTTGAGGACTCCCCATGGGAGGCCTTACCTTTTCGGAGGAGGGTTGTGGGAGGAAGGATGAGGGAGAGAGGGAGGAGGGATGAGAGGGGGATCTGTGGTTGGTATGTAAAATGAATAAAACCTTTCTTAATAAAATTAAATAAATAAAACAAAAAAAAATCTAGACGAGTTGTCCAGCAAAGTTCAGGGAGCCACCCATCTCTACCTCCTCAGGCTGGGATGGGTTATAGGCACATGGGGCTGTACCCCACCCTCCACATGGGTCTTGAGGACCTGAACTCAGGTCTCATAGCCGCACAGTGAGTCCTGCCAGCTGAGTCTCCCCAGCCCTAGACACTTATTTCAAAGAGTTGGTGCCGGCGACGGAGGAGCCCATGTGATGGGGTAGGGCCAGCGGGATGAGAATTGTGAAAGGACACAGAGTCCAAAGGCAGTCTCCAGGCAGACTTCCTCCTTACTCAGAGTCAGTCTTCAGTCTATTGAGAACTTTAGGTAACTGGACCAGCCCACCATCCATGTTAGGCAAGACAACCTGCATTACTCAAAGCCTACTGATGTAAATGTTTTTGTTTTTGTTTTTTTTAGATTTACTTGTTTATTATGTATACAGTGTTCTGTCTACATGCATGCCTGCATGCCAGAAGAGGGCATCAGATCTCATTCTAGATAGTTGTGAGCCACCATGTGGTTGCTGGGAATTGAACTCAGGACCTCTGGAAGAGCAACCTGAGCTTTTAACCTCTGAGCCATCTCTCCAGCCCTGATGTAAACGTTCATGTCATTAAAAATAACCCTCGCAGAAACACTCAAAATAATATTTTATCTGATATCTGGTTAGCAGCAGCCAGACAGGTTGACACATAGAATTAGCTGTTATATAGTCCATGTCAGCTTAGAATTCAGAAGGCTTCCAGTGGAGATAGCTTAAGAATTATTGCATAAGACAACTTTTAACAGTCTGTCAAACAGCTGCATTAATAAAGAATGTTCAAACCTAGCATGGTGACACACAAACTTGTAAACACAGCACTTTGAAGACAGAGGCAAGAGGATCATGAGTTCAAGGCCACCCTCTGCTATATGAAGAGTGAGAGGCCAGCCCGGCCCCCTGAGATCCTGTCCCCCAGCTCACCCCACCCCATAAAAAAAGTCTGGGCCCTGAGGGAAAACTCTTAAGGTTGTGCACACACAAAGAGGAAAAGTCATGAAGAACACTTATTTTATTAGAGTGCTGGGGCCTTCAGGGAAAGGGCAATATTGCTGCTAATGGAGAGACTAGATCTCTCCACAATTTTATTCTGACCGATGAGCCTAAGGCATGGAATCCATCTTTGCTCGCTGCATCCAATTCCTATTGATCTAATCCAGAATTCACAAATTTTTTTAATATTCCCATCATTTCAACAGCTCTATAATTTTTTTTTCCCACAGAGCCCCTCAATCACAAAAAGCAACTAACTGGAGATTAAATTAGTGTGTAGGTCCCAATGACCGAGCTGCTTGCAAAAATAACCTAATAAAAATAAGAAATAAAATATATTCAATTCGCTTTGGAAATGAATTACTTATGAAAAGATGTCACTGGGCCGAGAGGCTGTGTTTGTAGCTTTCTTAAGCAGGCCTCCTAACACTGGGTCCTGTCCTTAACCAGAGCCTGCTCCACCACCCCCACTGTTCCCCAAGAGTATATTGTCTTCTATTTCAAAAACTTACAAAAAATATTTTTAAATTTTGTTGTTGTTGTTGTTGGTGGTGGTGGTGGTGGTGGTGGTGGTGATGGTGATGGTGTGTGTGTGTTTGTGTGTGTGTGTGTGTGTGTGTGTGTGTGTTTACATGCACACAAAGGTCAGAGGACAACTCTGGGGAAAGTTTTCTCCTTCCACCTTTATAAGTCTCTGGGATCAAACTCCAGTCCTCAGGCTTGGCAGTAAATGCCTTTATCACTGAGCCATCTTGCTGGCCCTAAATTAAATCTTACAGGCTTTTTTTCTTTTTTTAAGCATGAAAAAAATAAAATAAAAGGGCACAGCTTCCAAAAGGAACTTTGAAGTACTGTGTGTCATTTAGGAGCCAGACATCTTCCCCAACCTTAGAATCAGTCTGGTCTGGTCCTGCATACCTGCACTGTACCAACAGCTGCTGAGTACCTTGGCCTCCCAGGGAAGACACCTGAGCAGGCAAGGTAGCACAACCTGATGTTGACACTGTGACTCACCCTGAGCAGAAGTTCACTTGGTGTCACACAGATGTCAACAATCACTGTTTCCCCAGATATTGAAAATATGTTGTGGGACCCCTGTGAGTTGACTGGGTGTCCTGGGAGCATGGCCCAATTTGCAGATGAGGGCTCCATTCTTCTACTGCTAATGCTGTTTTCTTGTTTGTAAACCCCCAGCATCTGACGAAAATGTCTGGCAATGATCCTGTGTAAGCCTACAATTAAGCAAAATATAGCCCTGGCCATTATGGTATAGTTCTAACTTCTCATAAAATCATATCTTCCAACGGTGGTTTGAATGAAAATGGCCCTCATAGGCCCATAGGGAGTGGCAACTATTGGTAGGTGTGGCCTTGTGGGAGTGGGTGTGGCCTTGTAGGAGGAAGTGTGTCACTGGGGGAGGGCTTTGAGGTTTCAGAAGATCACCCAGGCCCAATGTCATTTCTATCTTCCTGCTCCCTGCTGACCCAGATGTAGAACTCTCAGCTCCTTCTCCAGCACCATGTCTGCCTGCATGCCACCATGCTCCTGCCATGATGACAGTGGACTAAACCTCTGAACAGTAAGCCAGCCCCAATTAAATGTTTTCCTTTTTAAGAGCTGCTGTGGCCATGGTGTCTCTTCACAGCAATAGAAACCTTAAGACACTTCCCTTCTCAGTCTGTGAACACCCATCCCAAGTAAGGACCAAAGAGCACATGACAGTTTCTTTGTCTCTGTTATATATTAAGACAGTCACAACCGTATTAACTATGCCAGTTTTTAAGGGATAACTAAGACCGGAAACAATATAAAAATAGGTTAAATTTGGAGTCACTAAAGGTTAACTAGCCTCAACTGCACATTAACATAATCTGGATTTTTCTGTCCAACCGTATTTATTTCTCTTTCCCTGCGTTGAGGATCATGTTAAGTGACTGACAGCACAGTTAATTTGTGGGGTTTTTGTTTTGTTTCACTGGGGACGTGGACTTAAACATAGCCTGCAATCAAAATCCCTGTTTTGTTTTGTTTTGTTTCTTTTGGGTCCGTACCTTCTCTTCTCGTCACCATTGTCAACATCAGAATGCAAACTATTTATCTTGCTTGGCCGATGTCAACAGCTCGGGAGATGACTTCTGCCCATTATGCCTAGTTTTTGTCCTGGCTCATTGTCTACAGGCAAAGGAAACCAAGTGTTTGCCCCCCAGCCGCCTTGGGAGCTCTCCAAGCTTTTAGTGTGCTCTTTAGCCACACGCAGTTGATACGACCTGTACTGACATTAAGCTCCTATCTTGTAACAGAGCCCATAGTCCCTTTCCAAGAAAAAATCCAAACCTATCAGAACATATTTTTAAAACCTCTTTCACAACACACAACACAATTTGCGATAGTGGCGCAGAGCGGCTTTGCACTCCAGGACAGGTGCCTGGTGCCAGAAGGGTGGTGCCTTCTTGGGTTCCATTCTCAACAGACTTACGTGGACTGTCTCCCTTCTTCCTCGAAGGGGCTTATCTATAAGTCAGATGTCAACAAATGCACTGGATGCTTTATCCTTCCATCTATCTGGCATTTCAAAAATGCTGAGAGTTAAGCACATTTTTTTTTTTTCAGGAAACCTGCTTTCTGATTGCCTGGGGACAGAAGGGTGACGGGTCCTTAGCGGGATACCTGTTTGGAGCCCATATCCCACAAGTCACCTCCCAGTGTCAAGACTCTTAGCTGGCTCCTAGCTTTCAGTGGCAAGATTGATGAATAGAGTTCCCTAAAAATTAAAACCCTGGGAAAAGCACAGGCCCGGGAGTCAGAACAGAGCAGCTGAATGATGGTCTCTTCCGGAAGTCAGAGTGGGCGCTTTTTCTCGCCCTGCTCCTGGGGATAAAAGTGAAGTCTAAACTTCCTTACAACGCTGACTAATTCCCCATCGGAGGGCCTCCAGCCTTTTGCACAGCTAATTACAGGAGTGGTAAATGAAGGGTCTCTGGAAGTGAGAGCTGTCGGGAGAGGAAAGAGGGGGAAAGGAAAAACCAAATCCCCAAGCGTTAGCGGATTGCCAAACAGGGGAGGGGTTTTTCAGAGGCTGTGAGATAGGCCAGCCCACCCCCCAGGCCTCCTTCAGACACGTTTTTTCTTCCTCCCTGACTCATCGGGTTTCTTCAGGAACGCCTGGTGAGAAAGGATTATGAAGCAGGCGAGGGAGCCAGCCCTTTTTTGGCAGCACAGACACACTCTGATTTCAGATGCGGCAGATCTCCGAGAACAGACTCCGTGTGCTGGCGTTCTAGGCTGGAGTCCAGCAGCAGCAGTTCAGCGCATGAAGTACATCAGATGGATCGCCCTGTCAGCCAGAGACTCGAGGACTTTCCTGGGGCTACACCTCTCCAGAAGTTTGAAGATGTGGCGACAGGTTGGCCTTCGGAGACGTGCGAATGTCACCAGCTGGGAGTGGCAGATGCCAAGAGCCTGTCGGGAAAACAGATCTCCATCTGGCCCTGGGCTAGGCTTCCTGGGACACAGATTAGAATGGGTTGAAACAAAGCAGCGGAAGCCCGAGTTTAGATTCGCACACATTGTTCCGGTCCTGGGGTCATTTCCTGCCTTTAGAATTCATTTCCTTTCCAGGTCCACAAAAGCTTGATGAAGGGCAAGAAAGAAGTTTTTGGGGGGGTTGCCATTGCTTGGGTCCACACAGGAGCAGCCCTGCCTCTATCCCAAGGTCTGCACCGCTCGCTCGGTGCTCCTGTCTGCTCACACTGAGCCAGGATGGAGGAAGCCCTAGGAAAACATAAATGAGAGAAGGGAGCCATCCCCAGGCTGAGTCCGATGAACTCGGTTGTTCCTAGAAAACAGACTGGGAGGTGGGTAGAATAATGAGGTTTCATCGCGGGGCGCCCTTCACCCACACTCCCTTGAAGGACGTAGCCCCACACATACACACCCCGAAAATTGGAGGTTTAAAGTAAGGGCCACAGCCTGCTTCCTGACCTTCCTGAGTCACCAGCAGGCCAGCCAGGTACACAGGACAGCGAGGTTTGCCACACAATGACTTGCTTTGTCGCGTTCCACTCGGTTCTGTTTCACATTTTGTTCCAACAAGGATTTAAGGCAGCAATAATAGCTTTTCTGGCAGCATTTTTTAGGCTGGTTTTGAGCACTTTGAAGTTGATGGAAGCCTTACTGGAAAATATTTCTGCAGCTCTCACCATGCCCCGAACTCATTGCAATTCTGCTGTGCCCCGCCCACCTTCACCACCACCACGCCACCTACAACACAAGCCAGGGTGGACCTTCTGACTCCAAAGACGACAGGAGCCAGACTAAACTCAATGCGGATCTGATGCCCCTTTCATTTTTCTGAGATCTAACCCGTCCAGCACTTGTCAGGATGAACCTGTGTGTTCAAACGCTCTGTCTCAATAGGCTGTAAGCTCCTTCAGAGATCACGGGCTTTTATGCCACATCCATCCAGCTGAACGAAGCAACTTAGCAGCAAGCCCCTTACTTGGTGACCAGATTCTATCATAGTGCCGCCAATCCCTGCAAACAAAATCTGTTATTTCCCCACAGTTTAAACAGTCTGTGCTCAAAGGCCACTCAAGGGCTGGTGGAAGTGAGGAGTTTCTGCCTGGGTCCATCTGTGTCATTCAGGAATCAACACAGCTGACTTTCTGAATAGCTCCATCTCACTAGGTATTCAGAGAGATGGCCTCCCATGACCTTTGTGATTGTCCCTGTGAACTTTAGGATGTTCTGGAAGAAGTCAGTAACTAGGGGAAAAAAATAGTTCTGTATCAGGTTGGTCTGGTTTGGAGATCTGCCCTGATAGGCCTGAAGCCTACACAAAAAACAGTGTGTGTGGATTCTCGAAGCGTGTCCTCAAAAGTCAAGAGCAGAATGCTGGTTTCTAGAGACTGGGGAAAGCAGAGGGAGGGATGGGAAGATTGGTCAGTGGGTAGTGGGTGTCCGCTAGACGGGAAATATGCTCTAAACCTCCATTGCTCAGTCGGGTGCTTATGTGCCTATGAAGATATACTGTGTAATCCCCCAAAAAGCTAAGGAAAATTGATTTTAAATGCTTGAGGAAAATGAAATGCTAAATGCTTATGGAGAAAGACTTGCCTACCCTGATTTGAACATTACCTAATAAGTACCTACAGTGAAACATCACATGGTATCCATAAATATGTACAAGTTTTATTAAAAATTTTTTAATTAAAAAAATTTTTTTAAATTTCTTTTTAAAAAGAAGTCTATCAGACTCCTAGCTTCCCCCTGGCTTCCCCCTGAGAGAGCTCTTGCAGACATGAACATCGGATTCCTAGGGCTGGGGACGTTTGTAAACTATTGTTTTTGAACTTTAGGGAGTATAAATGGGATCCCAGCAGCGGACACTGATGTAAGTTAGCCTGTGACATCAGATAACTGTGCTGTAAGTCATAGGCTCACATCACATCCACACAGATGGAATAGTCACAGCTGAACATGACACCATGGTTCTGGGCCAGGCTTTGGCACTTGGTGAGACCTTGAAGAGACAAATCGTTTCCCAATACTGGCAACCTCAGGAGTAACCAAAGATTCTCAGAAACCTGGCATGGACCAGGGCTCCAAATCATGGCCCCAAACTACAAAATAATAGAGACAGTCCAAGGCATCGGAAGGACCAAGACTTCCCTAGTGCGCCCTAAACACGCATTGAAGTTGTCCAGTGCAGAAACCCAAGGCCTAGGACCCCTGCGAATCCAAGGTCAGGGGTTCCAAGAACTACAATAGTGACAGCATCTTCCTTTGCTCTCAGCTGTTTCCAAGCAAGAAAAATAGAAAAGGGGGGGGGGGGGGGGGAGTCCTGGGTTCTATAAGAAAGCAGGCTGAGCAAGTCAAAGAGAGCAAGCCAGTCAGCAGCATTCCTCCACGACCTCTGCATCAGCTCCTGCCTCCAGGTTCCTGCCCTGCTTGAGTTCCTGCCCGGACTCCCTTCAGTGATGAACAGTGATGTGGAGGTGTAAGCCAAATAAACCCTTTCCTCCCCAAGCTGTTTTGGTCATGGTGTTTCCTCACAGCAGTGACAGCCTTAGCTAGGACAACTCCCAAGTTTGTGCTATCACTTCTCCTGGCGCCAGGAGGACTTTCCTAACTCAAGGCTACTCCAGCCACTGACTCAGGATCAGGGTATCCCCAGCGGTTTCTGTAGAATGAGAATTCTCAAATGTACAAGAGACATTTTTGCTCGTGTTGATTTAAACACGCATAGACAGGTAGACCTTAAGACACTCTACTCAGAGGAGACATTCACGAAGCTTGGGTCACCTAGCACCTTTCCACCAGGAGATTTCCCCCACCTCCCACCCCCTACCCCTTCCCAAACTCAACTTCTTAATAATAGTGCTTATCCTGGGGTGCTGGGCGCCCCCTAGTGGGAGGAATGAACATAGAGGACGGACCACTTTGATGGTGTTTTCAGTAACCTGTCCACCCCCAACTTCCTGCCCCTCAGCTGATTTCGCCTTCCAGCCTCCTCATGGTTCTTAGAATGATTCATTCTTCCCACGATGATTGGACCTTTTGCCTCATAAAGCACTCTCTGTCTTTTCAGATATAATGAACTAAAATTAAGCAGAAGGCAGCCCGGAGCTGCAGGAAAAACTCCCTATGGCGAGAGCTTGCAACTCTACCATAGCCGTATAAGGCAAGCCCAGGGAGCCCTGGCTGCCCAGGGCAGAACAATAGAGGATAAGTTAGAAAGATATTTTTGGAAGTTTGGAGAATGAGGAGTGGCCGTTTCCCAGATTAATATTAAATGCCCTGCCATATCAGACCTCTGCTAAGGCCAGATGAATGCCCAACATTTACCCATTTGCTATAAACATGTGAAACCTACCCCAGGGAGAGTCACCCATTCTCGGGCACTGTGTACAAATGTAGGGCATTCTGAACATTTGAGTACTTCTCTCCACTCTTTAAGGCCACCATCATGGGCCTCTATGACACATGAGCCTTAATATGTGGCAGTCGATAAAGCACTTAAATTACCTGTAGTACATACACTAAGCACCGGGATCTTACGAGTTTTTAACATAATGCACACATCTACCTTAGTCCCCTATTCAAACAAAGGTCTTTAAAAAATGAGAGAGAAGGGGAAGGGGGTGGCCGGAAGTGTAGCTCAATAGTAGAATGCTTGCCCAACATATCCAAGGCCTTGTTTAAATCTCATCATTGGAAAGGGGCGTTTGGGGAGTCAGGGAGCGTTACCGTGTTTGCAATGCACGCATTAAGAATTCCTTTGAGCACGTACAGCCTTTAGTCAGTTATTTTCCTCATTTAATGTGAGTCATGGTTTTTGATTTTTCATTGTGTACATTTTATTCATCACAGTACTGTGTTACATAAAGACATTTTCAAGCAAGTATACCTTTATTTAACAGCATGCTCCCTCTACAGCCCCTTTCCCAGCCCTTCCCCTTCCTGGTAGTTTTCCTTTTTTGCCTAGACAGTTTTATTTCAACTTCCATGCTGTAGACACATATGAGATTTTCTGTATCAAATGTAGGACTGACAAATGAGAGAAAATACAGTATTTGTCTTTCTGACACTGACTGAATTTGCTTGATATAATGTATCTCCAAATGTATCCATTTCCCTGCAAACAAGGTAACTTTGTTCTTCTTTGTGGGTGAAATAAATTTATATATATATAATATATATGCATTTTCTTTAAACATTCTTCTG
Organism: Peromyscus aztecus; assembly: GCA_902168405.1. Lineage (NCBI taxonomy): Eukaryota > Metazoa > Chordata > Mammalia > Rodentia > Cricetidae > Peromyscus > Peromyscus aztecus. Next base: position 54,829 of record CABHPQ010172329.1, read on the forward strand.
TTGGTGGACATCTGGGTTGGTTCTGTAAATTAGCTATTGTGACTAGTGGTACTTTAACACTGATGTGCAAGTATCTTTCATAGTCCTTTCTTAAATTCTATCTCTGATAACTTGTTCTGGGCAAAGCTCAGCCAGTCTCATCCCACCGGCCCAGTGCCTGTCCCTGGGGTACACGACAATCACGGAGCACACACCTCCATGAACAGCTT
>CABHPQ010172330.1:0-20955 GCA_902168405.1 Peromyscus aztecus
TTTTTCCAAAGAAATGATTTTTTCTGAGTTCTTTTTATTTTCATCTTTGGAGGATTTTATTACAGCAAAATAATCCCACAGTGGAGTACCCTCTGCACTGAGGTGGTATGTGGTTTAAAGGTCCATGTTTCTGGTTGGGATGGGTACATCAGAAATTTCATGCTTCATAGAAAAGGCCTGCCAACGCTGAAGGAAAAGTTACTGTTATTACACTCATTTGTTTAAAGTCTTTAAACAACAACTACAAGATCCATTTGAAACTCACTTTAGCTAGGAACAAACTTGCAATTTTACTTGAGAATACCGAAATTGCTAGTGTAATATTATAGGACATAGTTCTGACTCAATTGGCAGCCTTCAATTGACACCTAGAAAAAATTTAAAGAGCTGTGGAATAGCGTTAGAGGAAAGTTATATGATTTCAAAGACACAGTTGTCAAAGAGTCACACACTGTGTGTCAGTAAAGTATCAAATATGTAAAAAACAAAAAAATAGGGCAAGTGGTTTGTCCTGTTTACTATAAATACAATAGTTTTTTTTTTAAATATTTTTGAAATATTTCCTTTCTCTAGTATGACAGAATTGTAATTTAGAACCCATAGCAAAGATTTGGGAAATTAACAAAATCTAGTACAAAAACTGTGAATTTCACCCTTTTGTATGCTTGCTTTGTTTTCTGTTAGATAGGCTAGAGACCCTGAGCCAGTCTCAAGGGTAGTCCCATGCTGTGACATGGTTATATTGAGGTATATAAATAGAGGGATTCCTCCTCATAATTATTACTATTAAGATAATAACAGTTGAGAGTTATTTCCTTAGAACTAAACACATATTTAGCCCAGACAATTTTTCAATGTCTAGATTACTTTGAAATATACCACAGTTTTTCTGACCCCTGTTTCAATATTTAAATCATAACTAAACACTTGGCACAAATAAATATTTAACATTTTCATATGTTCTTGTTTCCACAGATCAGTTTGTAAGCGTTTGAGCACATGAAGTTTAATTTGTCTTTATGAGACCCTGTACATTTGTATTTTATTTAGATTAGTCCACATAACAAATGTGTAGTAAGATCATGTAACTACCAATGGTATATTAGAAATATAGTTACTTGTTTAAGTTAAACATATCAATTAAAATCTTTAATTAAATTCATTTTAAAATTATTACAAAATAGTTCCAAAATTACATAAAGGAAAAGAAGAATTTTGAGTTAGTACATGATAGACCCTATTTATGCAAAGAATGGAAGAATCTTTGCACCTTAAGCAAGTTCAAGCTGGGCATGTTGATATACGATTAATGATTTAATCCCAAAACTTGGGAGGAAAGGGTCGGCAGATCTTTGTGAGTCAGGATGGCCTGCCCGATATATGAGACCTTAATGCCATAAATAAATAAAAAAACAAACAAATAAATAAATAAATAAGTAAATAAATAAATAAATAAAATAGTTACTGATACACGATGTGAGATATTTGTGTAGGCAGATCTTTGTGAGTCAGGATGGCCTGCTCTATAGATGAGACCTTAATACCATAAATAAATAAAAAAACAAACAAATAAATAAATAAATAAATAAATAAATAAATACATAAATAAATAAATAAATAAATAATTATTGGTATCTGATGTGAGATATTTGTGTTTAATGGACACAACTAAAGTAGCTTAACTTTTTTTTAAATATTTATATATATAAAAACAGTCCATCTTTACTCCTTCAGTCATGGGATTAAAGATATTCATTGTAAAACCTGACTTACTTTTATTTCCACTCTCTATTTCAGATTACTTTGAATATGGCTTTCTTGTTTGTTGATTTTTTTCATGATGGATGTTTCAATATAAATTATATTGAACTATGTCTTATGATTACCATAGTAATATCCCATCTCTTTTTTTTCTTTCTTTTTTTTTTTTGGTTTGTTTTTTAAAGACAAGGTGTAGCCTTGGCTGTCCTGGAACTTGCTCTGTAGACCAGGTTGCCCTTGAACTCATAGAGTCTGCCTGCCTCTGCCTGCCTCTGCCTCCGAAGTCTTGAGATTAAAAGCCTGTACCACCACCACCACCACCACCACCACCACCACCACCACCATCACCACCTGGCTAATCTTACATCTCTTAAAATTTATTCTCATAAATATACTTGCCATTTCTCTTTTTTATATAATTCACATTTTCGAGAGTTGATAGCACATTTCAGTATATCAAAACACAACAGAATCATAATTTATATTAAAGAATCCAACAAACAGGAAAGCCATATTCATAGTAATCTCCAATAGAGTATAGAAATAAAAATAAGTCAGGTTTTATGATGAATACTTATGTGATTGAAATACTTGTTATGTGACTAATGTCACAAATCCTTTTTTTATTATTTTTCATTTAATTTTTTAATTTATTTTATATACCAACCACAGTTTCCCCTCCCTCCTCACATCCAGTTCCCTCCCCCCCACCTCCTTTCCACCCTCATGCCCAATCCATTCCTCAGAAAAGGTAAGGCTTCCCCTGGGAGTCAACAAAGCATGCATACCAAGTTGAGGCATGACCACGCTCCTCCCCACAACATCAAGGCTGAGCAAGGCATCCCCTCATGGGGAACAGGTTTCTCGAAGTCAGTTCATGTGCCAGGGACAGATCTTGGTCCCACTACTAGGGGCCCCACAAACAGACCAAGCTACACAACTGTCATCCACATGCAGAGGGTCTAGGTAGTCCCATTATCATTTGTTTTACATCTAGTATCCACTTCTGAGTAAGTACATACTGTATTTATGTGAGCTTAGGTCAGCTGACTTTGTGGGTTTCCTAATCATGATCTTGACCCCCCCCCCCTTGCTCATGTAATCCCTCCACCCTCTCTTAAACTTGACTCCTGAAGCTCAGCCCAGTGCTTGGATGTGGACCTTTGCATCCATCTGCTTCCATCAATTACTGAATGAAGACTCTATGATGACAATTAGGGTAGTCATCAACCTGATTATAGAACGCCAGTTCAGGCACCCTCTCCACTCTTGCTAGGAATCTTAGCTGGTGTCATCCTTGTGGATTCCTGAGAGTTTCACTGACACCAAGTTTCTCCCTAACCCTATAATGACCCTCTCTATCAAGATATCTCTTTCATTGATCTCCTTCTCTGTCCGTCCTCAACTTTGCTATCCTGATATCTCATGTTTCCATCCCCTATCCCCTCCCCTCTATACCCTCTCCCTCACACTCAGTTTACCCAGGAGATCTCATCTATTTCACCTTCCCAAGGTGATCCCTGTGTCCCTCTTAGGATCCTCCTTGTTACCTAACTTCTCTGGGGCTATAGATTGTAGCCTATTATCATTTTTTTTTTACATCTAATATCCACTTCTGAGTAAGTACATACTGTATTTGTCTTTCTAGGTTTGGATTACTTCACTTAGGATGATATTTTTTTTCTAGTCCCATCCATTTGCCTGCAAATTTCACAATGTCTTTGCTTTTTACAGCTTAGTACTACTCCATTGTGTAAATGTACCACATTTTCTTTATCCATTCTTCAGATGATGTCTCAAATTCTTTATGTTACTGCTTTACAATGCAAACTTAAGCAACCATATATAAAAATGCAATGTCTATCCTTCATATTTTAAAATAGTTCCCCTTATTTATGTTACTGTTCAGTGCTACAAATTCAGTGGAAGTGATTCATTTTCATAAATGAACTTTATTACTTCAAAAGGGCATAAGATGATATTTAGATGTTTACCTCATGAGTACATTCTTCATGGTTTCATATATTATATATATATGTATATATATAATATATGAAATATACGTGTATGCTTTATTTTCAAAGAAACGACTATAATTATTTGAAGAATTTTTCACATTTCTGTCTTGCTTAGTCTAGAGAAAAAGTTTTTTAGAAAAAAATAAGTTTGAATCTCTGAAGTAAAAATAAGTTTAAAATATGTATGATTTATAGAAAATTCTAAAGTTTTAGAAGATTAATAAATATTAGGTGCAATATCAAAATGATCATATTTGTGTATGTAGGATATATAGTAATATTTTGGACTCTTAATTGAAATGATATTCATTTTATCTATTTTGCTGTAAATTACTATATGCTTGTTTTATGAGTAACTAGTGTTCAGTCAAGTACCCTATTAAAAAAATGAAGCCAGATTCAGCTTTATGAGTCTTAATGATTTTTGAGAATAAATTACTACTTTAAATATAATCAGCATTTATTTGCCTCACCTTTAATTTGCATGCTATAAATATATGTTTTGCTAGAATAGAACATCAATTTCTGTGAGTCCTGACATCTATCATTCATGAGGTTTTATTGTTTCAGAGAACTATATTAAGCAATCTTGCAAATGTTAACTCACTGAATGTAGAATATAATTTTATTAACCAGTAAATATAAGTTATCAATTTGAGATAAGAAACATAAAAATTTAATGGGCAAATGTTTAACATAAAGTTATTGCTAATAGTAGTTTCAAAAAGTGTGGGGAAACTAATGCCTTAGTATTGTGTTCTGAGGTTGTTTTTGTAGCAGTAAGGACTAAACACAGAGGCATATACTGATTAGTACTATACAGTTTTCCTACATCGTGCAAAACTCTTTAGCAATAAAAATGGTTTCCCTGACTTCATCACAGTTGATGGAATTCACAACATTTTTTCATTTCCTCAAATGCTATTCTGCCTACCCGAGGACATTATAAACAATAACGACGGTGTAAATTAAAGTTTTTGCTCTAAGTACATCAAAGGGCGGTTGAAACAGGCAGACACTCCCTGCTGTGGTGTGTGTGTCTGTAAATACTGCTTCAACAGTCCATACAGAGTCCTACATTTCTGAAAACATTAGGAGATATAATGTCCACATCTGGGTGCCATAGAATTGAGATTTATAATATCATCTCTTTATTTCTCTGTAATTTTCAATCCTTAGAAACATTTCTTACTGTACTGGAAGACCACAGAGTCTGTTTTTTGAAGCTGTTGATAATTTGCATTTTCTTTTCAGGGTAACCACTGAAAAGCATCTGTTTTTCTGACTGTTTAACTAATGGAAAAAGAAAATAGACAAAGAAGCAGGTCACTTAACTCCTCTTTCTTGTTGAGGGATGATAGATGCTGAGTTTTGAATTATTACTTAGCACCCCTTTATTTTGAAATATGCAAGTGAATTATCCTAGGTGTTCTGAAATATTTCCAGAAGACACTTAACTTTTATTGTAAGCATCGCTGAAAACATAACATGATCTTAAAAAAGAATAAAAATAAAAGAGAAAGAAAAAAGGCAGCTTAAAATTGCAGAAGTGTAGATGATTTGATTTTTTTTTTTTTTGACCAGAAAACTCATCCATTCTGGTTTTTGTATCCTGATAGGGCCTTTCTGCTGACACTGCCATCCAAATCAGACCAAACTAGGAAAACGTCCAGTTTAATGGGTAAAGCATTCCCGGGTGATTTCCCAGCCCTGCAGAGAGGAGATGGGAACAAGAGACTGAAAGAATCATGGGTCTGCTTTCTGGGATGCAGCTTATGTACCCTGTGGGAGTGGTCTTGAGCCTCTCTGGGGGAGGAGCTGTGTTTGGCAGGCTTTGAAGGGGCCGGTTTAGGGAAAGAGATAGGGCAGGGGAGTTGAGGTGGATCTTCCATCAGAACATTCCACACTCTTTGGGTATAGGAATGCCAGGGTGCCAGGGGTTGAGGTGGAGCTCCCACCCAAATATTCCAGGGTCTTTGGGTATAGGGGCACCTTTTCAAGTCTGGCTACTTCCTGTGGGCATGGGATGATGTGGGGAAGGGGACAGTCAGGAGTCGGGGGAGGGGGGGTCACATTCAGCAGGAGGTGTGAGGGGAGGAGCATCCAGTTAATTGTAATCCTGGAGACCTCAGGTATCTGTTTCTTAAGGAAGCAGAGAAAGCAAGTTTCTAGGAAAAAAAAAAAAACCTAGCTTGTTAACATCTGTCCTGGCTGTACTGCAAAGATGAATGCATAGAGCAGAGGAGCAGATAGGCCTTTCATTGGGACATCCTAGAAAACCAGAGGGTGGAGGGTCCCAGCTGCCTGACAGACCATGTATCCTGAATAGGTGCCTGCTTAAGCCTGGAGAGATATTACTAGCATGGACATGCCAGGAGCTTGGCAGCCAAAGGGGTGGTGAGGATCATAGTATAAGTTCCTGTCCATCGGGGCTCAAGAGGCTTAGGAGCTAGCTGTTGGAGGAGTATTTTGTTCCCTGAGGAAAGTGGCACAGGCTCAGAGGCCGTTAGTTTTGAGGCAGGGAGATAGCTGTCAGCATGTATATGGAGAAGGGACCTCAGAAGAGAGAGGTAGGAGAGACACCTGACCAGTGGGGGAGTTTGGGCTCAGAGGTGGTGACTGAGGAGGAAGGGCCTTCTGTAAAGGAGCTCAAAAGTGCTCAGGCCTATAGGAGAGCATGGGGTGGCCTGGGGGCAGGTAAGGGCAGTAAGGAGAAGGGAGAGCCAAGATAACCTGAAATCAATGGAGAGCTTGGTGAGCTGTTGTTTGATGAGTTCATTGTCCTTCTTAACCTTTCCCAAGGATTGTGGGCAATAGGGAGTGTGGAGCTTCCAGGAGATGTTGAAAGCATTCCACAGGAGCTCCAAGACATTGCCAGTCCTCACCGGGTTGGAGACCAGAGGAACCACATGTCTGTTTTCTGGGATGCAGCTTGAGCCTCTCTGGGGGAGAAGCTGTGTTTGGCGGGCTTTGAAGGGGCAGGTTTAGGGAATGGGAGAGAGCAGGGGAGTTGAGGACGATCTTCCACCAGAACACATTCATCCATGCTTTCATTTGTAAATTGTTCAGTGCTCCTATATTATTATATTTTACTAGAAGATGTCATATTGGACATTTTACTGGATCCTAAAGTCTTTCTTTTTTCTTTTTTTTTTTTTTTTTGGTTTTTCGAGACAGGGTTTCTCTGTGTAGCTTTGCACCTCTCCTGGAACTCACTTGGTAGACCAGGCTGGCCTTGAACTCACAGAGATCCACCTGCCTCTGCCTCCCGAGTGCTGGGATTAAAGGCGTGCGCCACCACCGCCCGGCCCTAAAGTCTTTCTAAAGGACTTCAGTTATCTAAAACTTATTCATATTTCATAGAGGATCTATCACTGTAAATATTGGGAAGCATATTATCTATAGGTATCAAAGATATGGTTCATAGTTATACTCTAAGTGTTTATGCAAATATAATTCTCATAGTTACAGTTCATTGTTAACTAAAAAGCATACAGCATATTTTGATACAACATGTCAAAAATCAAAAGCAAAATACAGTGTTTTATTATTTCAATAAGATTTAAATAAGAACCCTGACTCGGAATTCTTTGTCCAAATATCTGTGCTCAGAGAATAGGCTCTATTATTTTACTTCTTTCAAAATTCCATGTGAGAATTGATAAATAAGATATCAAATACAGAAAATATCAGCTTTAATTATTATTTGTTTGATTGTACTTCATCTTAAAGCAAAAGTATCTGTCAATAATCATAGAGAAGAAAACTAAAAGCTAATAATCATGGTTATCTAAATATCCGGGAGATAATTACCTGTATCCCATCTCTGCCTTTCAATTCCTGTCAATAAACAGTGAAAACAAAAACAATATGAGGAATGAACTTGATGTTAGAGCATGCTAAGAGCTGCACATATTCCAGCCAGATAAAATCTTGGCACAGAGACAGGGAAATGGACACCAAGTTATACCTCTCTCCAGGAAAGTATTTGTAATTCATAAAAACTGACAGAGAAAAAATAATTTTCTCCAACGGAGTAAGACTCCGTATATCAACCATTGTCACTGTGTTTTTTTAGTATGTGTGTATGTGTGTGTTGATCTGATATTTGATGTTTTTGCTTTGTTCTATAATTTTTTTTTAATTTTTGTTAGTTTTTTTTTTTTTTTTTTTAAGGGAGAAAGAACATGAAGTTGGCTCCATAGGAAGATGAAGACAATCTGGAAAAACGGCAGGGGAAAGAATATTTCCAAAGTATATTATATGACAATTTTAAAAATCAAAATCAAAAAAGCTTCCATCAGTCACTGGATGAGAGTTCTATCATGACACATAACATTTAGGGTGTTCGGCCATCAGATCACCAGAGTAGGCCAGCTCAGGCTTTCTCTTGACCTGTTCTTAGTGCATAAGCTGGCTTTCTGGAACCTAGGGCCTATGCTGAGATACTTTGCTCAGCTTTGGTGTAGGGAGGAGGGGACTGAACCTGCCTCAACTGAATCTACCAGGCCGAGCTAAATCCCCAGGGGAGACCTTGCCTTGGGGGGGGGGGGAATGGGGGAGGATTAGGGGGAAGACTGGGGGGTGGGAGGAGGGAGGACAAGGGAATCTGTGGCTAAAAAAAAAAGGAAAGAAAAAAATCAAAAGAGCATTTTGATCATTTTGACTCTTCATTTTCATTTTTCTTTGACAGTGTTGCAACCAAGATTCAGATATATGGGAAAGGAAACAAACAGTTAATAACAAAGCACGGTGTTTCTCTTCATGGGCATGGATATGAGCATCTATCCACACCCACAAGATTTCTAATCTCTTGTGAACAAATATCTCTCAGTCACTCAAAAAAGAAAATATTTTATATTCAGTGTTTGGTGAAAAAAAACTTTACAGTACAGACATCATTAAAGATTTATAGTTTATTGTGCAGACATAGAAAACTAACAGAAATTCTGTCTGCATGCTTCTTTTCACAGTAATAGATAAAAAATTTCAGCAAGTATATATATAAAACCTTAAAGCCCTGTTTATTTACACATGTAATAATTATTTGCCAGTTATTGTACAGACAAAAGAGTTTTTACATTCTTTAGGTTGTAATTTAAGCAAGAGAAGCATGTGAATGTATTTTACACCAATTAAACTTACTGGAGTATCTTTCAGATAACTTCATAGATAAGTAGAAACTAAGCTCACTCTTATTAAGAGATATAGCATGTATCTCATACTTCAAGTCTGCTCTCTATTGTAAGTGTTGCACTATTTACATTATTGCAGCAAAATTTTGAAGTATACTGTCCTTACTGGGAAAATATACTTTTGATTAAAATATAATATATTACTATCAGAATAGCAAGTAATCTGAAATCTTCCTCTTTTATTCTTTGTGAATCTTTAATATTTTTGTCCTTTTTATTCTTGGATGATTTGATATTTACACATTTGTAACAGTTTTATATTTGATTATGTGGAGGAAATAAATTTGTCATGAAATGTGTCTAACAGAATTGTGAAAGATGTCATCAATTTCTCTTTTATAAAACATTCACAATTTATGTTACTAAAGCTTCAATAAAATACATTGTCTTCAAAAACATAAATGACAGTAAATGGGAAAGGAATTAAGAAGATGGTGGACTATATGCAGTAATATTCTGTAAGAACCTCCTTGGTCCAGGCAGTGGTGGTTCACCCCTTTAAGCCCAGGGCTCCAGTAGACAGAGGCAGGTGTATCTCTGAGTTTGAGGCCACCCTGGTGTATAGAGTGAGTTCCAGGACAGCCAGGGCTCCAAAGAAACCCTGTCTCAAAAAACCAAAATAAATAAAAAATAGATAGATGATAGATAGATAGATAGATAGTTAGATAGATAGATAGATAGATAGATAGATAGATAGATAGATAGATATAAAAATAAGTAAAAAGAAAGGAACCTCCTTGGAACAAAGCTAAAGCATTCCATCACAACTATGAAAAGAGGTGAGTGATGGCCAAAAGTATCAAGTTTCAATAACAGAGTTAAAACAAAAACAAAGAAAAACAAAACAAAACAAAAGAAAGAAATAAACAATAAGAACAAAAACTTTACAGTACAAAAGAGGGAGAAGGCCAGAGATCAAACCAGAGAGACGGAAAAGGGTTGGTGAGCTCTCTCCTTCCAATGATAGGCAAGGCAGAAGATGGTTTAGGCCATAGTTTTAGAAAAGTCCTCATAAAATCAGGAAACAGGATTCCAAAGAATAGAAGATTGGAGACAGAAACAGAAAGTCTCAAAACATTAACAAAAGGAAGGGGGTGCCAAGAAACCCCCGTGTTCCTGACGCTGTATCACGGCGGCAGCAAGATAACATTTTCAAAAAGATTGCTGCTGAGTCTGTGGCTTAGCCACTCCTAACTGCCGGTGAAGTGCACATGTGGGATATTTAGAGCAAGTGTGATGAGACTGTATGCTGAATATTTGTTTCAGAGTACCTGCACACTGTGGGTAAGAAGATTTCTTTCATCAGAACCAGGCATATTAAGCAAGGGGGAAACTTGATTGTATCAAGAATCAGAAACACAGATGCAAGTTTACAGCAGCTGCACAGGACAGGGGGAAGGATGTCCCTGAAATGGGACTAGCACTTACACACCTATATTGGAAGGATATCCAACTGATGGGGGCCAACGTTAGGGGTCTGACCTCCAAAGGAATGCTGAGGGCAGTGAATATCATCTTTCAGAAAATAAGATGTAATCCCAGAAAAGAAAATTAAAAATAAAGAATGATTTCAGTATATTAAAAGAAAAAGAAAGTAAGAGAAAAGAGGATACGAATAAACTATTGGAAGAATGGCAAAAGAACACAAAGCTGAATCCAATTTTGAAAAGTTACAATAGGATATGAGAGAAGATACACTGAAAGCAAATGAACTGGAAATACAGAAATGAAACTTCAGGAAGTTGAATATGAAACTTCCTGGAACATTTCGCCAATAAGTAGTTCAAAATTATAAAGAATATTAGGACCTGAAGACAAGTTAGATGTGCTGTTGTTGCTGACAACTTGACATAAGCTTTAGAGATCTGGAAAAAAAGGAGCCTCAGTTGATTTCTATCAGATTGGTCTGTGGGCAAGTCCATGGGGGAATTTTCCTGACTGATGATTGATGGGGGAGGGCCAAGTCCACTGGGACTGGTGTCATCCCTGGGCAAGGTGTTCCTTGGGTGTATAATAAAGCAAGCCAAGCAAGACAAATGAGGATAATAGTAAGCAGCATTCTTCCATGGTCTCTTCTTCAGATCTTGTCTCCAGGTTGAATTCTGTCTCTGGCTTCTCTCGGCAATGGGCTTTAACCTGAGGGTTGTAAGATTAAAAAAACAAAACCAAACAAAAAGCAAAACAAAAAAAACAAAAAAACTTTCTTCTTTGAGTTGCTTTTGTTCACTGAGCTTCATTACTCCAACAGAAACTCTGAAGACCCAGAGTGAGTAGATCACTAATGCAATGGCGAAGATAAATTTACAAGAAGATAAGAAGAGAACATTTAAGACATTTAGGCACTATGAGAACATTCAATGAACAAGTTGTCCATAAGGACTTCATGCTAAAGACATAGAACACTAAATAACACTAAAATAGGAAACTATTTTGAAATTAGGAAATGAGATGGCCAGTAGCCATTTATAATACCAAACTGTCAACATCAGAAAAGAGTTTCTTAGTACCATACTATAGTTAAGGCAAAGACCTCGCAGACAAACAAATCAAATGGAAACATCCAAAAGAGGAATAACAAGTCATATATAATGGAAGATCCATAATACTAACATTAAATTCCCTCAAATGAAACTATAAGACCCAAGAGATCAGGAAATGTTATACTTCAAGCTCTGAGAGGCAACAGTTTTCAACCCAGGTAACTATTGAGCAAAAATACCTGTCATAATTGAAAGAACATAATAAAACAAGCTAAAGAAATTTATGACAACTAAGAGAACTCTAAAAAACATAATGAAAGGAATATTTCAGATTGATGAGAAAAATAAACACATCTATGTGGTTACTCTAAAGAATGAATCGTGCTAATAGAGTAGCTAAGCAAATCAAGAATAAATGACTGAGTCAGGTGCTGGTGGCACACACCTTTAATCCCAGCACTTGGGAGGCAAAGCCAGGTGGATCTCTGAGAGTTCAAGGCCAACCTGATCTACAGAGTGAGATCCAAGACAGACACCATACTACACAGAGAATCCCTGTTTTGAAAGAAACAAAAAAAAGGATAAATGACTAAATACTAAAAATTCAAGCTAAATTAGAAAAATATTTTATTAAGTAACTATAATTATTAATGATCTCAACATTAACCAAAATATACAACATAGTAGACTTTTAATAACATTATTCATCACTTTATTAATGAAAGAAACACACTTCACCTTAAATACTGAGGCAACATTGGGGTAGAAGGAGAGAAAAAATGTGGAGGAGCAAGGAAAGAGTAAAGGAGTACACATAGCAACATATTCCAAATAAGTTATATACATGTCCTTGTGTTACCCAGTGTCATGTGAAATGAACACGCATCACACCCTTATTACCAAAGCCTTCCTCTAGTAACTGCTAAGCATATAAAAAAGAGCAGTGTTATTTATATATTGATGATAAATAATGTTAATGCTTTTGTATATATAGTGTCCACAAATGTGTACTAAGTTTGACTTAAATCATTTGCTTCTGCTCTAAAACATTTATGAAAGACAATTTTTAAAATCCCTCTTATAGTTTAATGGACAAAGGCATATAATTCAGTAGTTTACTTCTAGTTGATATTTTCTATAATTTTCTGAATCCACTGGCCTATATGCCAAATAAAGGTCTAAGAAATTCTTCAGCTTTTCCCTGTTCCATAAGGGAGAACCACATCACTTCATTATTTGCATGTATATCATACATCCCATCTGTCTAATGCGTTCTAGTTCATTTAACTTAGAATCATTACTTCCCTCTCTGAAGTGAAACATTCATCACTAATATTAGAAAGTAGTCAGACACTAAAATTATATTTTTTTCTTTTTGTGCAAAGATGTGTGTGATTTCTACTTTGCTTTTCAAGACATAAAGACATAGACTGTATATTTTATCTCTCAATTCCTTAGGGGTTTTGCGGACAAAGCCAGATGAAGAATTTACCTCTTTTCCCCAGGCTTCTAGGCTCTACAATTCTCAAAGACTTACATTGAATATCTGTCAATAATATATTTGAAAACAAAATTCAGAAGTAAGCAGTGTACAATGTTCATAGAAATCTGTCACTGTAAATGTCATTGTGTGTTCCAGCAAGTTAAATTCTGTTACAAGCTAACTTTTAACAGACCTTCATGTATAAATATTGCCATGGATTAGACCATTGTTTGAGTTCCTCATGGTTGTCATTAAGGATCAAATAAAATAGAATTTCTAGATTCTCCACTATCTAATTTGACTGACTCATGAATGTAAATGCAAGTGTTTTCCTTAAATCAAATTTATGCTAACTCCATAAATTGTGTTACCCATTCTATACACATTATTATAGAGAATGATTCTTTGAATGTGTTTATTACTGTATATTTTCAAAACCATGACAATATAACAGCATACTTCATTAAAATAGTGTCAAAGCTATTATTATTTAATAATTTTGCTTATCCATCTTTGAGGATAATACTTTGTAACATATAATTTTGTACTAGTATTAACTCATTCAAGAAATGTGATTGATCTCCCACATGTTCTATGAGATCTATATATTATGTTAAAGCCTTCTAAAAACTACTCATTGATTTTTTTCCTCTTTACTACCTTTTTTATTTTTAAATAAATAGGCTATTGTTTTCACTTTCTCTTACTCCAGTACAAAATTTACATTGTGCAAAAAAACAATTAAAAGAAAAATAAAAACCATGTACAATGGTTGTTTTATATTTTCTAAGCATTTGTTATGATCCAAGCTTATTGTTAAATGAAACTTTTGTACTGGTGAATAATTTCTACATGAAACAAGAAAAAGATGTAAACATTCATATGATATCAAGCCTCTAAAGTACACTCTACTTTTTTATTTACTGATTTACTTCAGAATTTTTTTTCCTGCTTTTAGTAGTTACCATCTCTGCTGATATTATCCATCTGGCATATATATCCAAGTTTTAATTAGAATCATTTGTATATTAACATAAACATTTTTGTTCTTAGATGGTAACTCTTATCATTTTTATTTTTTTCTGAACCTAAGGATAGTTTCTTCTGTAAATTGACTTCTTGTTTTGTGTTTGTTTCTTTTTCCTTTGCTATGCCTTAAATTTCCTCTGTTGGTAAGTCCAAACAACACTGGGAATTGTGGACTACAGCTATCACACATGAGGGATATAATTCATTGTTTCAACTGTCAGTAGAGGAAAATGTGTATTGTGCTGTTGTCATTGTTTGCATCTCTAGTCTTTAATGAGGGAATTTCTTCTGCTCTAGTCCTTGGAAGGATTCTGTTCCATGGAAATGTTTTCTCTGTAATCCACTGTAATTACTCAGGCTTCTTTGGCAGTGTTTGGAAGTTTGGGCAGAAATGTTCTAGATTCTTATGATTAAATCTATCTTTCAGTGAAACTGTCTTTGGGGGCTATGGTCTTTACATCCTTTAAAATCCTTTTTTGGAGGGTTTATTTGGCTAATTAGTTAAATAACCACTTGTCCTTCCTGTTGTTCCTTCTCCATTATCATCCAGCATTACTTTCTCAGTTTTCCTGATGCCTATTAGCCACTTGCCTATTTGTGTTTGTTTCTCTTTGATAGAAAGATGAAGCAGTTTGAGTGAAGAGAAATCTATTTTTCCCATTTGATATACATTTTTAATATTGTCCTCCAGCAAAGACTTGCTTCTCAGAAAACAAGCAGTTGCTAATGAGAAGCATCTTTGTGCCACAACTTCTTCCTCCTCCCTGTCAGGGCAACTATAGACTTTCCTTATTTATCTATCTCTGCTACACAGTATCGTAATCTGGAACTTGGAACTGGAAGGTACTCTGACACCTAACAGTGCAAATAATAATTGATTCACTATTTTTCTTATATCTAAGTTCTCTTCCCCTGTCTCACAATTACTCAGTTCCTATAATGATCATATTTTACTCTTTTAATTAGTTTATTAGTATGCAATCACATGTGTATCTTGCCCTTAACATATTTATGCTTAGTGTATACCATCTGGTGTATTGGGAAATACAACACCTGGATTCAAATTTTGGATTATAAATCCATCTGGCTCCAGAGTCTAGCAATATTTTCTTGAGTATATTTCTTTAAATGAGTAATTTTTCTTATTAATCTTGCAAGTAAATCTTGCAAGTAATATTCTTATTAATCTTGCAAGTAATCTTGTAAGTAAAACTACACATACCTATGAAAATTAAAGAATATAATAATTCATATATTAACATTGGCATATTAGTTTTATTCATGTACACACAGATGTAGAAATTAATAAAAGAAATTAAAGGAAATGAGTGATGGGGTATTTTTCTTATGTGAGTTTAAACCTCACACAAATAACAGTCGGAAATGGGATCCGGACCAGAAGTGAGTGACTGGGGTCATACCCAGGGAGGCCTGACCCTAGGTCCCATCCCTGGGCCCCAGCCATTCCCGGGGAAGACCCACCCAACTCTGCCCCAGTTGCCAGCTAGCAGGCAGGGCTCCCGAGGGAAGGATCCCCTTCTCCAAGACCCCCCAGCGGACCATGCAATCTACATGCCCTGCCCCAACACCCATCTGCCCAAGACCCCCGCTACTTCCTGGAACTTAGAGACCAGCCCCCAGCTTCCATCTGGCCCAGAGAGCTCCTATCTGACCCAGAGAGCTCCCATCTGACCCAGAGAGGTCCCATCTAGCCCAGAGAGCTCCCATCTGGCCCAAAGAAAGAGAGCGCTCTCATTGGACAAAGAGCCATCATTGGACCAAGAGTAAACTCAGGAGACAGGGAATCTGCCAGCCCTGATTAGACCAAGAGTGGCTTTCCGAGAAGTAGAATCTGCCACATCTCATTGAACCAAGAGAGGCTTCCTGAAATGTCGACTCTGTCAGCTCTGACTGGACCAAGAGCCCTGATAAGAGCAAGAACGAATCCATGAGGAGATGAACAGACGTCAAAGCAGAAGTACATACAACAACATAAAGAGCAATACAGCATCACCAGAACCTAGCCCTCCTCCAACAGCAAGACCTGAACATCACAAAGTAGAAGAAGCAGAAGAAAGCAACCTTAAGAATAGCATCATGAAGGTCCTAGAGGCCTTTAAAGAAGAAGTCAAAAATGAAATTGAGGAAAAGATAAATAAAAAAGTGGAGGAAATCAATAAAGAAAATGAAAAGTCAAACAAAAAATGGGAAGAACTCTATAAAAAAAACTAGAGGAAAAGACAAATAAAGCAGAAGTAAACAAAAAATCTCAAAGAAAACCATGAAAAATCAATGAAACAGGTGAGGGAAAGAGTCCAAGACCTGAAAAGGGAAATAGAAACAATGAAGAAGACTCAAACAAAGGGAATGCTGGAAAGAGAAAATCTGAGTAAATGAACAGGAAACACAGATGCAAGCATAACTAATAGAATACAAGAGATGGAAGAGAGGATCTCTGGAGTAGAGGATACAATAGAGAAAATGGATTCATCAGTCAAAGAAAACACCAATGCCAAAAAAAAAAATATAACATGAAATGTCCAAGAAATCTAGGACACCATGAAAAGACCAAACCTATGAATAATAGGGATAGGGGAAGGAGAAGAATACCAACTCAAAGGCACAGAAAATATATTCAACAAGATCATAGAAGAAAACTTTCCCAAATTAAAAAAGGCAATGCTTATGAAGATACAAGAAACTTATAGAACACCAAATAGACTAGACCACCCCCCAAAAGTCCCCTCACCACATAATAATTAAACAATTAAACATACAGAACAAAGAAAGAATATTAAGAGCAGCAAAGGAAAAAGGCCAAGTGATTTATAAAGGCAAACCCATCAGATTAACACCCGATTTCTCAATGGAGACTTTGAAAGTCAGAATGACCTGGACAGATGTAATGCAGACACTAAGAGACCATGGATGCCAGCCTAGACTAATATACCCAGCAAAACTTTCAATCATCATAGACAGAGTGAACAAAACATTCCAAGACAAAGCCAGATTTAAACAATACTTATCTACAAACCCTGCCCTACAGAAAGCACTAGAAGGAAAATTCCAACCTAAGGAAGTCAGATACACCCATGAAAACATAGGCAATAGATAATACCACAGCAGTAAACCCCAAAGAAGAGAATTACTCACACAATACCACCAAAGAATAACAGGAATGAACCATCACTGGTCACTAATATCCCTTAATATCAATGGATTGATTCACTTATAAAAAGACCCAGACTAACAGAATGGATATGAAAGCAGGACCCATCTTTCTGCTGCATACAAGAACCATACCTCAAATTCAAAGATAGATACTACCTAAGAATAAAAGGCTGAGAAAAGTCTTTCCAATCAAATGGTCTTAAGAAGCAAGTGAGTGTAGCCATCCTAATACCCAGC
The DNA here is from genome assembly GCA_902168405.1 of Peromyscus aztecus. Classification (NCBI taxonomy): domain Eukaryota; kingdom Metazoa; phylum Chordata; class Mammalia; order Rodentia; family Cricetidae; genus Peromyscus; species Peromyscus aztecus. The sequence goes on from CABHPQ010172330.1 coordinate 17,375, forward strand.
AAAACAGACTTCAAACTAAAATCAATCAAAGCAGATCAAGAAGGGCATTACATACTATTCGCAGGAAAGATCCACCAAAATGAAGTTTCAGTTCTGAACATTTATACCCCAAACACAATGGAACCCACATATGTAAAAGAAACATTACTAAAGCATAAATCACATATAAAACCCCACACATTAATCGTGGGAGACTTCAACACCCCACTCTCACCACTGGACAGATCTGCTAAACTGAAACTTAACAGAGAAATAAAGGACTTAACTGATGTTATGACTCAAAAGGACTTAATCAATATCTACAGAACATTCCATCCTAACAAAAAAGAATATACCTTCTTCTCAGCACCCCATGGAACCTTCTCTAAAATCAACCACATACTTGGCCACAAAACAAATCTCAACAGATACAAAACAATTGGAATAACTTGTGTTCTATCAGACCAGCATGGTTTAAAGTTAGATTTCAACAACAAAAAACTACAGAAAGCCTACAATCCCATGGAAACTGAATAATGCTCAACTGAATCACCAATGGGTTAAGGAAGAAATAAAGAAAGAAATTAAAGATTTCCTAGAGATCAATGAAAATGAATATACCACATACCCAAACTTATGGGACACTATGAAAGCAGTGCTAAGAGGGAATTTCATAGCACTAAATGCCCACATAAAGGAGTTGGAGAAATCTCACACTAGTGACTTAACAGCACACCAGCAAGTTCTAGAATAAGAAGAAGCAAAGTCACCCAGGTAGAATAGACGCCAAGAAATAAACAGACTGAGAGCTGAAATCAATTAAATACAAACTGTAGCTAGAGTTTTCCTGCCTGGCCCAGTCAGGCTAAATCTCTTTCACCTGCCAGTCCCACAGCCGTTCAGACCCAAACAAGTAAACACAGAGACTTATATTGCTTACAAACTGTATGGCCGTGGCAGGCTTCTTGCTAATTGTTCTTATATCTTAAATTAATCCATTCCTATAAATCTATACCTTGTCACATGGCTTGTGGTTTACTGGCATCTTCACATGCTGCTTGTCATGGTGGTGGCTGGCAGTGTCTCTCTCACTCAGCTTCCTGTTCTCTCTATTCTCCTCTCTGTTAGTCCCACCTATACTTCCTGCCTGGCCACTGGCCAATCAGTGTTTTATTTATTGACCAATCAGAGCATTTGACATACAGACCATCCCACCGCAACAAAGAGAACAAAACAAAGAATTAATGAAACAAAGAGTTGGTTCTTTGAGAAAATCAACAAGATAGACAAGCCCTTATCCAAACTAACCAAAAGGCAGAAAGAAAGCATCCAAATTAACAAAATCAGAAATGAAAAGGGAGACATAACAACTAACACTGAGGAAATCCAGAAAACATCAGATCATACTTCAAAAACCTCTACTCCCCAAAACTGGAAAATCTAAAAGAGATGTATAATTTTCTGGATAGGTACCACATACTTAAGTTAAATCAAGACCAGATAAACTATTTAAATAGTCCAATAACCCCTAGAATCAGTCATTAAATAGAAATAGAATCAGTCATTAAAAATCTCCCAATAATAAAAGCCCAGGACCAGATGGTTTCAGTACAGAATTCTATCAGATCTTCAAAGAAGGGTTAATGCCAATACTCTTTAAATTGTTCCACACAATAGAAGCAGAAGGAACATTACCAAACTCCTTCTATGAGGCTACAATTACCCTGATTCCTAAGCCAAACAAAGATGCAACACATAAAGAGAACTACAGACCAATCTCCCTCATGAACATTGATGCAAAGATACTCAATAAAATACTGGCAAACAGACTCCAAGAACACATCAAAACAATTATCTACCATGATCAAGTAGGTGTCATCCCAAGGATGCAAGGGCAGTTCAACATACGAAAGTCTGTCAATGTAATACACCATATAAACAAACTGAAAGAAAAAAACCACATGATCATCTCACTAGATGCTGAAAAGGCATTTGAGAAAATCCAACACCCCTTCATGATAAAGGTCTTAGAGAGATCAGAAATGCAGGGAACATACTTAAACATAATAAAGGCAATTTACAGTAAGCCAACAGCCAACATCAAATTAAATGGAGAGAAACTCAAAGCAATTCCACTAAAATCAGGAACGAGGCAAGGCTGCCCACTCTCCCCATACTTATTCAAGATAGTACTTGAAATTCTAACCAGAATAAAAAGACAACATAAGGAGATCAAGGGGATACAAATTGGAAAGGAAGAAGTTATGCTTTCGCTATTTGCAGATGACATGATAGTATACATGAGTGACCCCAAAAATTCGACCAAGGAACTCATACAGCTTATAAACATGTTACACCCATCAGAATGGCTAAGATCAAAAACATCAAATACAGCTTGTGCTGGAGAGGATGTGGAGCTAGGGGAACTCTCCTCCACTGTGGGTGGGAATGCAAGCTTGTACAGCCACTTTGGAAATCAATATGGCACTTTCTTAGAAAATTGGGAATCTGTCTCCCCCAAGACCCAGCTATACCATTCTTGGGCATATTCCCAAGGAATGCTTAATCATACCATAAGGGCACATGATCAACTTTGTTCATAGCAGCATTGTTTGTAATAGCTAGAACCTGGAAACAACCTAGATGCCCTTCAACTGAAGAATGGATAAATAAAATGTGGTACATATACACAATGGAGTACTACTCAGCAGAGAAAAACAATGACATCATGAGGTTTGCAGGCAAATGGATGGATCTAGAAAAAATCATCCTGAGTGTGGTAACTCAGACTCAAAAAGACACACATGGGATGTATTCACTCATAGGTAGATACTAGATATAAAACACGGAATGACTAGACTGCTACTCACAACTCTAGGAGGCTACCTAGTAAAGAGGACCCGAAGAAAGACACAGGGATCACTCAATGACAGAGAAATAGATGAACTCTACATGAGCAAACTGGGAGTGAGGGGGTGTAATGAAGGACAAGTGTCAGAGGAAAGAGAGCTTACTTAGGAGAGCGGGAGATCCCAGTTGGATCAAGAACAGAGAGGGAGAACAAGGAAAGAGACACCATGATAAATGAAGACCCCATGGGAATAGGAAGAAGCAAAGTGCTAGAGAGGTTCCCAGAAATCCACAAAGATACCTCCACAATAGACTACTGGCAATGGTCAAGAGAAAGCCCGAACTGACCTACTTTGGTGATCAGATGGCCAAACACCCTAACTGTCATGTTAGAACTCTCATTCAATGACTGATGTAAGTGAATGCAGAGATCCATGGCCAGGCCCCTGGTGGAGCTCCGCGAGTCCAGTTGATGAGAGAGGAGGGATTGTATGAGCGAGAGATGTTGAGGCCATGATTGGAAAAAGCACAGGGACAAATAGCCAAACTAGTGGAAACACATGAACTATGAACCAATAGCTGAGGAGCCCCAACTGGATCAGGCCCTCTGGAAAAGTGAGACAGTCGATTAGTTTGAACTGTTTGGGAGGCCCCCAGGCAGTGGGACCGGGACCTGTCTTTAGTGCATGAGCTGGCATTTTGGAGACTTTGGCCTATGCTGGGACCCTTTACTCAGCCTGGGTGAAGGGAGG
>CABHPQ010172330.1:21055-40416 GCA_902168405.1 Peromyscus aztecus
GAGGAGAGGGGAATCCATGGCTGATATGTAAAATTAAATTAAATTATAAAATTAAAATATTATATATAAGAAATTTCCAAGAAAAAAAAACAGTGGAAAATGAACAGAAAAATAAAAGTAAAGATGAACCACCTTTCTCTATATCTTCTATCACAAGAAAGCAAACAAAATTTCTACTATCATGCATTCCTACAATTATCTCATTCATTGTATTTTACTCATTTCCACCTATATTCCCGCTCCCTTACTAAATTTGATATTCTCCATATGCCCATGACACTTTCATTCCCAGGTGATAATGACTTAAAATTTCAGGTGAATTTTTATTTATTTATTTATTTATTTTTGATTATTCGAGACAGGATTTCTCTGTGTAGTTTTGGTGCCTGTCCTGGATTGCAGTCTGTAGATCCGGCTGGCCTCGAACTCACAAAGATCTGTCTTGCTCTCCCTCCCATGTGCTGGGATTAAAGGCATGCGCTACCACCACCTGGCTCAAGTGAAATTTTACTAGTCACCATGATTAATGTTTCCACTTTATTAATTGGGAAATATGATGGTTAAAGTAAACATAAATGCAGTGACTTCCGTACTATGCTGAGTATTATGTTTTTCATTTTGTAGCACATCATGCGATCATTTTACTCTTGTAAAATTAATATAATCATCACATACAGTATGTAACGTGGAATTAAGTTTATTAGAGAAGGAAGGAAAATGCAAAATATAGAGCTGCCATTCATCATTGTTATAGGGTATACTTGCAGTCATTATTAACTTGATTCTTATATGGTTCTGTAGGTATATGTTTTTGGAATCAACATAATTAAATTTCTTGAATTTAATTGCAGCTGATCATTCACATCGTCCTGAAGTCACTTTTAATTTGCACCCACTTAACAGAGTAAACTCATGATATGGTCTCTTAAGAACTAAAATGTTTGTGTATATGGATAAAAATGTCTAAGTGAAATTTTATTCTTTCACCTGTTATTGTCCTCTGAAATTTCAACTCATTTCCAGTATTGTGTTTGGTTATGGAAACCAAAGAAAATATCTCATTGTCTGTGAACTTCTAAATATCCTAGTCTGAATCACAGGTGGCAACATGGTTTCTTTAGATGAGAATTTATCTTGAAGACATCTTTAGTTTACTTTCACCAGGTTATAGCCCCTGAAGGGAAGGGTATGAATGTCTTGTCAAATTGTATTACAAATTATCAGTTAGATATTATTGTGACAATTTCTTTTCATAAATTGTCTCCTTTTTTTTTGGTTTTTTGAGACAGGGTTTCTCTGTGTAGCTTTGCACCTTTCCTGGATCTCGATCTGTAGACCAGTCCAGCTTCAAACTCACAAAGATCTGCCTGCCTCTGCCTCCTGAGTGCTGGGATTAAAGGCGTGTGCCATCACCGCCTGGCTCATAAATTGTCTAATTCAATGATTTTATATGAAAATAACCCAGGACTGGAGATACTTGATTTTGTCATCTGTGTGTACTTAGAAGATAAAAATTCAAACAAATAAATTAATAAAATTGTTGACTATTGTGAACATCTCAAAAGAAAAGTCATTGACACCAGGATGCTGTTACAAGCTATGTTGGAGGGGCTGCATCTTACATGAAATGAAAGTTCTGATTACAAAATATATGTTCATATTCCATTGGAACGTGTAAATAGAGGAGTAGGTTATGTAAACATGACAAATTATTTCTGTTATAGAATCTAAAAGTCTGAGTGAGTACTGACCTCTGAAGGATCCTTGAATTGTTTTCAGGATATCTGTGTTGAGATTCAGATTTTCACCAATCCTCTAAAAATAATGAGAGAAATTGTTGCTTGTAGCAGCATAAATAGAAGGAATGCTCAGTGATGTTAGTAGGAACTGTATTCTTCCCCACGACGCACTTGTTGAAGTTAAATGTTTTCATTATATCTTAATATTTTAGTATGTTTTTGTTATTCTGAGCAACAACATGAACCTGACTTCTCTCTCCCGCCCTTTCTCTTATCCTTCTCTATCTCTCCCTACATCTGTGTGTGTGTGTGTGTGTGTGTGTGTGTGTGTGTGTGTGTGTGTCAGTGTCTGTGTTTGTGAAGGCCAGAGAAATCAACAATCCGCAAGAAGGGAATAAAGTCTGGGGTTGTCTACATTGCTAAATGGGCTAGTCTAGATTGCTAAGCGCCACTAAGGATGCACCTGCCTCTGCCCTCTCAAAGTTTCAGTTACTAGAATGCATAACACCATGTCTGACCTATGGGTTCTGGGAGATCATACCATGTGTTCGGCAAGCACTTCATGAGATAAGCCATCTCCCCAGAACCTGGACTTACTCTGAGAATAGCTTACTATAAAACACCACACCTATGCTAGGAAAGATCACATGTATTTTCATTTGTATTATGATGAGGAGCTGCTTTTGTCACACCAATTTAAGTGACTAAAATAAAACAGGAGTTCATAGGGTATGATTGTGAAGGGCATTTCTGTTTACATTGAAAAACACACAAGAAGAGAGAAAAGCCCTGTAAGGAAATAAATATACAGGGAGAATATAAATATTATACTGACCAATTTCATTTTAAATGAATTATTTCACAGTTAAAACACACCTCAGCAAAATCTAAGAGAATCATCTTGTTTCTGTTCCAAAATTGGTTCCCTATTGCACTGTAGCTATAACACTTATGAGGGCAACTCCACTGGGATATTAAGAAGACAACATTTGGTATATATACATATATATATATAATATTTTATAGTAAATATATATAATGTTTTATAGTAAAGAAACAACAGTTTAATTTCATGCTTTAATTATAAATTTAAATTGATCTCTATTGTCTGCTAGTTTATCAGAATTTAGTCCAAAGAGATTTATAAATTATAAAACTTATAAAAACTATTTTTTCATTCCAATTATTTTAAATTCCTAATCGACACAACATAATTAACTAATATATATAGACAATGCCTGAAACTAGGAAGAACTGCTTTATGATTATAGTTGTAGTGTTAATTTAAAGGCTAACACATACTTTTTTTCTTTCCATGGAACAATTTTACCTTAGATTTCATTCCTAGCCCCAAGCTCTCAGAACACTGGTAGACAGATGATGGCTGACCAGAGCACTTAAAAACAAAATCAGATACCCTTAACAAAGGCATTTCCCACATCAAAAGTCTAGATGGTCACTTTATTATTTAGGCAATCTCAGCCAACAACCAGAGGAAACAATCTTCAGTCCTTCTGGCAAGTGAGGATGGAATTTAGTCTCCTTGCCATCAATCATTATTGACTGCTATCCTTAACTTTATGTTGGAATTTTTGAAGGCTTTATTTTTTTTCATCTGATGACTTTTCTTACAAAAATGGCCAGACTGACCCTGAAAACATCCCTCTAACATTTTGCCTACATAAACCATGTTCAATCTTCAAATAAATGACCATTTTATGTCTAGATGAAAGATTCAAGAAACACAATGGATGGATATATTATTTTTCTCAGAGCCACTAAGAGATATATTAATAAAGGACTTTTAAGTTCAGACTTCTGATAGAAACTCTCCATTAGGCTATGCCTCCATTCAAGCAGAAATGCAGCTTTGAAGGTGCCCCTTCATTCAGGTTTCCATAGAAATTCTTAGTCACATTGAATGATCAAGAACTGATTTTGTGTACAATGGATTGTGTGTGTGTGTGTGTGTGTGTGTGTGTGTGTGTGTGCATTACTAGATGAAGATATTGCTTTCTTTTTTATAATAGTTTTATTTTTCTTTGAATAGTAAAAGTATTTTAATTTTCGCTTTTGCTAATTTTATATCTGTAGTAAATTTCAGAATGCATGGCAATTTTACTACTTTCTTTCAAATCCATTTAACAATGACAATTTGCAATGTTCTTCCTACTTCTGGTATATCCTTGTGTTTTTATCAAATGACCTGTAGGAAAATGACAATGTTTCATGTCTAAGCCATGTGTTATTTTACTCTGCTTCCTGGTGTTCTGGGACTCTATAAGAATGAGCCTGGGATGGCCTGCTTTTATGACTGACTCTATATCATATTATCTACACTTATAAAATGAATTATTTAATCTCGAGTTTAAAAGTTTCATTAAAAGAGTTTAAATGGCAATATAATTTTTTAAGAGTTTACTTTCTATGATATATGGGTGTTTCTCTGTCTTTACGTGTGTTCTGTGTGTGTGCAGTGCCCATGGAGACCAGAAGAGGGCATCAGGTACTGGATTCTTTGCCCTGGAACTTAATTTACCTTTGCAGATCTTATGGGAAAAAGTAAATGATCCAAATATGCCTTCCCATAATATATAACATATTATAATCAGATACATTCCACAAAACAAAACTGTATCTTATTTAAACCCAATTTATTCAAGTTTTCTATGCCATATAAAACATTATATTTTGAATTTTTACTGATAAATTCTTCTTATAATGTATAATTACACAGACTATAGGAATCCTTTTAGAAACACATATTGTATTGTTTATAATTATAAAATAATTTGACATAAAAAATTAGAACACATTACGTTTAAATGCACACAAACATTAAATTTCATTCAGTTATTAGTAAGTGATTTAATTTGGCATTATACTTATAAATCCTTTCTAGTACAGAGAAAATAAAAAAAAAGGCATTAACACTATGAAGGTATTTCCATTTTTGCTTCAATTTGTCATAAACACTCTTATTTTAGACTTTTTAAGCATAGAGATTTCATGGTATATGCTCTTTGTACTATTATTTACATTTCAATATTTTCCTGATTTACCAAGTGCATTTCAATTTGTGAAATATATGTTATTACAATATGGAGTTTGATTTATCATGAAAAGAGAAATTATAGCATATGCACTTACCTATAAAAACATGCAATTTATACATTTATTTCATTTTATCTTTGAAAATGCTTGTATTTTACTGTTGTGTTGAAATAAGCCATGATATAACTATAATGATTTTAGAGGTATATTCAGAAAGAAAAATCATAAATATTCATCTAAACTTGAATAAATTCATAATTTTTTTGTTCAGCATATTATAAAATGAAAATTGTTTTGATATTTAAAATATCAAGTATGGTATTTCTCATTTTTGTTTTGTGGAATGAGAAATATGTTGATATAATATTGGAAATCATATTTGAAATATATACTTTCAGAGAAGGAGAAACATTTTCTCTACTATTTCTTGATAATGATTCCAAGGTTTCTAATACTAGTAATTAAGTATATCATCAATTAGGAATAATTAAATGCAAATAACTATGAGTTAGAATTGTAATGAACAAAACATGATATCAAAAACATTTTATACAACCTCTGTCTTCCTTAATATTCTTTGTAGGAATACTAGAATTTAAACATATGAACTTTTGCATGCTGAACCCATACATCCCAGAAACCTATAATAGTAGGCTATTGTTACGAATTAAACATTAATACCAGCTATATTTCTAGCACATATTAGAAAAATTTATATGTACACAGCTAGTTAATATTGTGTGTACACGATGAACTTTAGTCATCATAGATTAAAAGGGCATTAAATATGTATTTTTCCAGAAATTCTTATCAACCATTACATTTAAATTGGTAGTTGACAGGTACCATAGTGATTATCTTATTAAATATTATTGTTTTAAAAAAATTAGGGAATACAATAGAATGATAGAATTAGCATTTAATATGTTCCTGTGGTGAGATTAAGGATATGGCTACAAATGTTATTTTGAGGAAAATAACTGTGAACTGGTTATTTTTTAAACACATTCTTAGTTAGCAAAAATTAGCATTCATATAATTAGGTATTAAAAAGATTTATTTGGTTTATTTTCTATGTATGAAAGTTTTAACTTCTATGTGTGTATGTGTACTACATGTGTATGGTATCCAGGGAGCCACCAGAGAATATTGGATCCCCTGAAATTGGAGTAAAAAATGGCTGTGAGTCAACATGTATGGAGTACCAAACCCAGGTCTGCTGCAAGATTATCAGTTGCTCTTACAAACTGAGGCATCTCTCCAACCCCTGAACATTTAATTTTTTTCTTTTTTAAAATTTTATTTTAAAAAAAGTTTTTTTTTATCATTTTACATACCAATCCCAGTTCTCCCTCTGTCCCCTTCTCTTGACCCCCTGCCTCTTCCCGTTTCACCCCTTGTCCACTCCTCAGAGAAGGTAAGGCCTCCCTTGCTGGGTCAACAAGGTCTAGCATACTAAGCTGAGGAAGGACCAAGACTCTTCCCCCTGTGTCAAGACTGAGCAAGATATCCCATTCTAGGGAATGTGTTCTCAAAAGCATTTCATGTACCTGAAATAATTCCTGGTCCCACTACCAGAGGCTCCCCAAACAGATCTAGCCACATAGCTGTCACCTACATTCAGTCTAGTTCAGGAAAATAGTTAAGAGCTCCTGGGTAAATTGGAGGGGAGGGGTAAAATGGGATGGGGGCTGGGTACAGGAGGGACTGAGATGGCCTAGTTGAGTGTAGAGGGAGGAACCAAGAGGGAGACCAACAAAAAAGATATCTCGGTAGAGAGAACCATTAGGGGGTTAGGGAGAAACCTGGTGCTAGGGAAATCCCCAGGAATCCACAAGGATGAAACCAGTTAAGACTCCTAGCAATAATGGAGAGGGTGCCTGATTTTACCTTTCCATATAAAAAAACATCTTAAAATTTGCAGGCAAATGGATGGAACTAAAAAAAAATATCATCCTGAGTTAGGTAATCCAGACTCAGAAGGACAAATATGATATGTACTCACTCATAAGTGCATACTAGATGTAAAGCAAAGGTAACCAGACTCAATCCACAGCTCCAGAGAAGCTAGCTAACAAGGAAGACCCAAAGAGGGATGCATGGATCACCCTGGGAATGGGAAATAGATGAGATCCCCATGAGTAAACTGGGGATGAGGGAGGCTAATGGAGGATAGGAGGGTGGTGGATGTAAACATAAGGGAATGGGGTAGTCTAGCTGGAACAGGAATGGAGTGGGAAAACAATGAAAGAGATACCGTGATAGAGGGAGAAATCATGGGGTTAGAGAAACTGGATGCTAGGGAAGTTCCCAGGAATCCACAAGGATGACCCCTTAGACTACTACCAATAGTGGAGAGGGTGCCTGAACTGACTTAGCCCAGTAATCAGATCAGTGAATACCCTAACTGTAATCAGAGAGCCTTTCTCTAGTAACCAATGCAAGCAGATGCAGAGATCAACAGCCAAACACCGGGCCGAGCTACAGGAGTCCTGTCGAAGAGAGAAGAGGGATTCTATGAGCAAGGGGCATCAAGATAATGACAAGGAAACCTACAAAGACAAACAAACCAAGCTAGTGAGAACTCGTGAAATTTAGACCAACACTTGTGGATCCTCCATGGGACTGGAGTAGGCCCTCTGCATAAGCCAGACAGTTGTGCTGGTTGATTTGCTCAAGGGGCCCCTGGCAATAGGATCAAGATCCATCCCTGGTTCATGAGCTGGCTTCTTGGAGCCCATTACCTATGGTGGGACACCTTGCACAGCCTTGATGCAGGGGGAGGGGCTTGGACCTGCCTCTACAAATGAACCAGGCTCTGTGGACCCCCTATGGAAGACCTTACCTTCTTGTAGAAGGGAATAGAGGGAAGGCTGGAGGGGTGGGAGGAGGGAAGAGGAGGATCTGTGATTGGTATGTAAAATGAATAAAAAAATCTTAATAATAAAAACAGAAAACTGAGGATACATCATTAGGTGTATCAATAAATCTGCAGTCATTTTGTAAACACCATTGAGCCAAAACCTTATAAGCAAAAATTGAAAAATGCAATAGGTGTCTAAGCTTAACCTCAAAATTGTAAAAATTTCTTTGTCCATGACTAATGCTTACTTCTTGCTATAAAAAGGGGCCCCAAACCTATCCTCATTGCCATAGTTTCAGAAGCCCAAACTCTGGCTGTGGTCTCAACTAGCTGATAAGCCTTTTGTTCCCTGTCCTTTTTTTTTTTTTTGTATGTTTGTTTTGTTTTTTTCTGGATAAAATTTTCTTCTGATTTCATAGGGAAAAAAAAAGAAAGAAAGAAAAGTGGGGAGGTGAGTTGGAGGATGGACTGAAAGATTTACAATCCCAGGGAAGAACATTCCTACATCAAATTATTGTGAGTCTCCATGCTCACTGATTCCTATTACTAAGTATCAGATGATTCACATCCTTTTACCATTAGCAAAATCTGAGTGACCCATCCACACACCTGTGCAACAGTCATCCAGATTCTGTTCTCTGAAAATTGATTTACATCTTTAGCCATTGGGATTAGTTGAAAAAATTGTCTTTATTTCAGTGATGATCTCTATGAAAAGAAATGTCATGAATTATTTGAAATTCAATTTTTCAGGCTGGGAGAAGCTTTTATTTAAAGAACCCTTGCTAGACAAGACTTAATCTGAGTTCAAATCCCTCACACCTGTGTGAAAAGTTGAACAGTGGTAGATCTGTAACGAGAATATGTGGTGTCTGGTTATAAACACGAAGATTGAAGGTACTTGCTGGACACTCAGCAAACAGATGACCTCTGGGATCAATAAATATGATAGGAAACTATAGAGGAAGACAACTGGTATAACGCTCTGGCCCCCACATATTGTGTATGCATGTACATGCTTCCTAGTATGGATGAGTGCAAACATCCACACCAAACTACATATACTACACATACAAAAGAAATGCCCTAGTAATTACTCCCCCCCACACACACACCATGCATGTGTGTGCATATATATATGTATATATAAATATATATATATATATGTGTGTACATGTGTATACACACACACACATATATATATATATTGCTGATTTATTCTCATCTATCTATCTATCTATCTATCTATCTATCTATCTATCTATCTATCAATAGAATGCCTATTAGATACATCTAATTACTTGCCTTGAATTAAGAAAGGGTAGTCATAGAACTAGTTGTAGGAAGGTGAAAGGTTGAGAATATTATTTATGAATCTGTGCATGATTTTAGTATTTGCTGAGGACGAATATCAAATCTACCACTATCCTTTGGTTAGACCCCAATGACCGGATACACCCCAATGGCATCATGGATGCTATAATTTCCTTTATGATATTCATAAGCACCATGGGTGAGAGTTGCTTACAGCAACGTATACACCATAACTCATGGTTTTTAAGCCATCTATGCAATAAACTGATTTTCACAAAATATATCAAGTAATTGTTTGTGGGGTATTTGACAGTCAAGGACCATTTCCTCAGTATGTGTTCTAAAGAGATGATAAACCAAAATTGATATGGTGATCATTCACTGAGGGAAAATGAAAAATAAACAATGATTCTGCATCAGCTGCTGGTGATGAATCAGTTTCTTCAAAGAAAGATAACTTACTAGGACAATCACTAAATTTGAAAATAGTAATTCATGAAACCTACATTCTACACTTGTCATTCTCACAAAACCAACTTAATTATTCAGAGGATGAGCATTGAATCTTCTCTCTTTAATAGTGACGATTCCCTCTTCAAATTTGCAAGTAAGGTGGTATTACCATTAGTATTTACCTGAAAGAAAACCCTTTGGTCCCTCATTTTGTAGTGACAGAGAGAAGTGTTTCAGTAAGTAAATTGCTGGCTCACAGGCAGGAGAACCTAAGTTATCAGAAGGGAGGTTTGGCACATGCCTGTGTTATGGGGACAAAACAGATGCATCCCAGGACATACTGGTCATCGGATCTCTTTCTGAAAAACTGAGCTTTAGGTTCAGTATGTGTAGAGTAAACAAGTGTTTGGATCTATATCCAAATATGAATCTATGGCGAGCAAACCATCCAGCACACAGGTGCACAGGTGTGCACACATGCATATACTACACACAGAAATAAAAGTTTAAGTGGTATGATAATACTTGTAGATGCCATTGTAAATTTTGGCTTAAAGGATAGGCAAGTAATTTCAAGTAATATTGAATAAATTTCCTGGGAAAGATACATATCACCTGTGAGACTATGTGACAATTTTCACAATGGCTCAGAGAGGGTTTGACTGCTGGATTTCAAAATGAGCTCAGGGCTATTTTCTAACATTCCCTATAATGTTAATGTCTGAGTATTTTGTTTATTTAGTGCATAATTACTTTGAAAAACTATGACAGCATTTTCACCTGAGGAAGTCTAGGAGCAGAATTTACAGAACACTCTTGTGATGTTTGATAAAATTCTTAAACAGATTTGGTATCCTAGGAATCATTGATTCCAACTGAAATCAAAAGAGCTGTTTAACTGAAGTATCTCCCTACAGAGAACACTTAATCCCAATTCCCTTTTAAAGTCTGTGAAAGTCCTTTAATGGGTATCTTATGTGTATGAATGAGTTGACCTCCAGGTACTTCAGAGGACATGGTTTAGGATGAATGTCCTACATGCGAGAAATCTACTCAAATATTTTATTTCACATATTTTTAATTCTTCACAATATAATCACGAATTTCTGACATCCAAAATTGTGGGGTTTTTTGGATCAGCACTAAATCCAAATGTGTCAACTAGTGAAGAAGGGAGATTATAAGCACTGCCATCTGTGTGACCCAGTGCACTGAGTGCTGAACAATGGGCAGATGCACTTACAAACGCAAGCCAAACTACAATAACATTTCAGGTTAATTGTATATATAGTTTTCAGAAATTGTTCAGAGACATATGACTCCAGGTTCATTCCTAAATTATAAACTTTAGAACAACTTTATAGCCTTTTTGTGTCCAATGTGCTGTTTCAAGATTTATGTTCTAATTACTCCATAAAATGTAATTTTAACCCAATTGGGTCTGCAGAAACACAGTAAGCTAAGAGTGGGGTTAAATAGTAGTTTTCCTCTTACATGTTATTGTTTTAGGAGAAGCTATTTAACAACATTTAGAAAGCAGAGGAAATAATAATTCCTATAAAAGATATAACCCTTGTTAGACATTTCAGGAAAATAATTGCTTTGTTTCTTTTAATGTATACAGTAGTGTATAATATATATTTATTAAATGAATAACTCTAAACCATCAAATTCTATCTCGATGTTTATTGAACCAATTCCAAGGTAAAATTCTCTTTAATATCTTTGTGTAAACATGACCTGAATCATGACAATAGCAATTAACATGCCAAGGCTCAGGGTTCATTGCAAAGAACATGCAGAAAGGTTGTAAAATCAAAGGGCTCAGAATAAATGTGGTGAGATTGGGCATTCTACATATAACAGAGAAGCTGTACCAATGATATCCCCAAAATATGGCCACTTAAACAAGTCCTGAAGAATAATAACTTCAATTGACATGCCAATGTTAATGGTGGGGTTGGGGTCACAATCTCCTAACCTTATTTGAAGACCTCTATGTAATCAATGCCTGCTGAAACAGAATCAGTTCTTTCCGGAGATAAGTCATGTGACAGATTACACAAATAAAGTAGTCACTGGAACCACAAGTACATGTGAGCATGAACTGTCATAGAATACACAAACAAAACTATGCATATTTGTTCCATATATAGTACATATATACTCTTTAACAATAACAAGTCATATATTTGAGAGGGGATGGGAGATATATCACAACAGTTAAAGCAGGGAAGGGTGAACTGATGTAAATATGATACACATGTATGAAATTCTCAAAAAAATAAAATAATTAATTTTTTAAAATGCCTAGAAAGGATTAAGTGAAATTGAAATTAGGCCACAGAAGACATGAAACTTGAAATTGCACATCCTTCTTAGCAGTGTTTCAGAAAAAGTTAAGAGATCATTTGCTAAAATTATAGCAGCTACTATAATCAAATAAATTAGCATAATCAAAGAATGCAGAAAGGTAAGCTTCTATATTATTCATTCATGTCTAACATTTTGACAAAAGTCTCCTCCAGTTTTTGAAATATTCGTTTCATATATTTTTCTGATAAATTAATTTTTATTCACTTATTCATTAAGAATAAATTAATGAGCATGTATTCTTTTTTTTCACACACTGTCATATGCTAATGTAGCATAGATGTGGAACAAAGAGACATTACTTCATTTCAGCAGAGCTAATATTTTAATAAGATAAAATGAGCAGTAAAAATTCTGAATGTATATTGTTAAGTACCCAAAGATAATGTGATTGTCATGGAAAGACAAATTACAACATAAACATGGGTAGTCATCTCCAGGAAGAAGAAAGATGAACTCTGTAATGCTTACCCTTCTCTAACCATAGTAAACTTTTCCTGATAATGGCAGTAGACCACATAACAGAATACATTTAGTGAACTTTTTCAGGACCACCTATTATTTCTAGTGATATTTCCATTCCTTTGCACTTCATTGCTTCAGGACCTTTCCCTCCAATGTGACTAGATAGTCCATTCGTGTACAACCATTCCATCCACTTTTGTTAAATCACTTAATTTTCATAATAAATATGCAAAAATTAGACAAAATAATGGAGTTTGAGATATACCTTAATGTTAGACCATCTGCCTAACATAGACAAGCCCCTCAATTCAGTGATCAGGCACTGAAGAAAACAAACCTAAGGGTTAATCATGAATGAGTGAGACTGTTTAGCAGGTAGAGGCATTTCACACCAAGCCTGAGGACATGAGTTACGTTCCAGGAACCCACATTCTAGAAGGAGAAAAGAGGCACCTGTAAGTTGCCCTCTCACTTCCACTCATGCCTTAAGTCATACCTGAGCATGAGTGCTCAGAAACACATGCAACCACATACCCCCAGAGTATGCACATGCACACGCACGTGTACACACACACACACAGACACACACACACACACACACACACACACACACACACACACACATACACACACAAACAAAGAGACAAACACACAGCTAAATAAAAAAAACAAGATTCATATTCAAGCAGAAAAGTTAAAGTATTAGGTATATTTAGGTAGATTGGTAAAAGTCCAATATTATTATAGAAACCACCACATAGCTACAGCATGAATGTGTTATCCAAAGCAATAAACAGCACAGAGTAGGTCCAATGTTGGTATCCTTACTCAACGATGTTTTGTTTCAACACTGTGCAGATGCTTGGAAATCAATTCAGATATCAAGCTATTGTCATTGTAAAAACTTAGCTAATAAAAAATTTATTAAATAAAAAGTCATAAAATATCTCACTATGTATATTATATATATTGATCTTCTAATGGAAGTTATGTTCTTTAAAGTACAAAGATAATCTATAGAATAACATTGACAGTGGATTCCCTCATTAACTTGTAGTTCGACATTAATTTCACTGTGGCTTATTTCTGTTTTATCTATGTGAAACTTCTGATCTTAAATGGATAACATAGAATAACTAAGTAATTAATGTTAAATAATATAATTATTATCACAAAATATAATAATTATAATTATCATGAAAATTTTAAGAAAATAATGTATGTTCATTCCACAGAAATAATTCAATAAAAGATCGAGTAAGAAAAAACAGTGTTCAACAGGTTGGAATTCATGACTGGTACTACTATAAGCCAATCAAATCCAAGGTTAGAGAAGACCTAGGCCTTGGTGAGGAGTCTTTTAGTTGTTTTGCTAAATTATTACATCATCAAACTGCTTTTTCTGAATCCTTATATTTTAACCTAAAGATTTGCAGAGATGCAAATGTTTGTCAGTGAGGCTTATTTTTGTAGTAGACAATGGGTAAAGCAGAGACTCATAATTAATTGTTCAATGTGCTGAGAAGAGGTGACTACAGGAGCTTCATAATTAGTAGTTTATCTCTACCAATCCATACAGCCCAAAAGCTCAGAGGTCATCTCAGAAGAAGGGGCAGAAAGAATGTAAAAACCAGATAATGGGAACATTTGAAACAGAGGGTTGTAAGGAATGATATGATATCTTGTCTTCTGGCCATGACGTGCTGTACAGCAGCAGTGGTTAATTGGAAAGACCTGAACAAACAAGGTAACAAAGGAGAAAATATCACTTTTCTTTGAGGGTTTGGCCGCAGGTAAGTACATCATGCCTCGACTCAGTGGATAGCTCCACATCCATACAAATATGGGCAGCACTAATTGGACTCAGTAAATCAGGAGAAAAAAAAGAGGGGGGTTAAGTTGTGATAGAGATGTATCAGGAGTGACCCTTGGGGAGATAGGAGGGAATAGTCAGGAGTAGCTATAATCTGGCTTCCAATGCTCTGTGAACAGAAGGGAGAAGAATAGTATTAGAGCCTTGTTTCAGCTCCCACACGTAAGACTTACATTTCTCCCCATGTACTATGAAGTTGGCTGTTGCCTGGAAAATATGCAGTTTACCTGAAATATTTTCTATTTCTAGCTTGACTAAAAATCGTTTTTCTTCATGAAAAAGTGCTAAATGTGTCAAGTGCTCTATCTTCATTTATACGTACGTGCTTTTGTCCTTCATTCTTTTAATGAGATATTTATCACATTAATTGATTTTTGTGTGTTGAATTATCTTTACTTCTCAGGGATAACTCACCCAGTCACAGTGTGTCATTTTTTTTATGATGCTGTTTAATGTAACTTGCTTTTCTGTTGAGGACTATTGAATCTGTGATTCCCAAGATTATTGGTCATTGCTTTTACTAAAATATCCTTGTTTGCTTTAGTGTCAGGAAATTCTTGTCTTGTGAAAAAAAAAACTAAAGCTGCATTCCATATTAAAATTTATGGAAGATTTTCAGAAGAAATAACATTCGTTTTACTTTTCAATATTCACAGAGATCACTAGTCAAGACCAAAGATTCTGTTTTTGTTTTTGTTTTTCTTCTTTCTTGTGAGGGTTTTATTGCTGACCAATTTCTTACTGGGTGTAGGTTAGTTCTGATTTTTCTGTTGCTGGATAATTCAGTCTTGGAAAGCCATGCTAAAAGTCAAGGAATTCCTTGCAACATATTGATGAAATCATTAGTCACAAACCACTAGTTAGCCAATCCTGTGACACACTGTAAGAAAGTGCCATGGAGCATGTGTTTCAAGCAGATAATATCAACCTTGGCACCTGGGGGACACTAAAGGAATGCATGAAAACATTTACGATAGCATAGTTTGCTGCTTAATAAGCTCTAATTATTCACATATTCAAAATCTGATTAAACAGGAAATTGTTCTAAGAATTTTATAATGTAGCTGAAGATTCTGAAGCCTTCTCTTTAAAACTCCTAATATTTCTTTATAATAATGAAGTGAACTGTGGTGTGAACTTTTTTTGTTTAGTTGGATTTTGGTTTTGTTTTTTTGAGAAAGAGTTTCTCTTTATAACAACCCTGGCTGTCCTGGAACTCACCCTATAGACCAGGCTGGCTTCGAACTCCCAGATACCCACCTGTCTCATCCTCCTGAGAGCTGGGATTAGAGGCCAAATCTGAACTTTTAAAAGAAGTTTCTGAAAGACTCAAAGCTTCTGTATAACAATAACACAACAGAGCCTCAAGGATGCTTTAGCAAACAATTTAAGGAAATTCTCTAAATAAACATTTTTCAATTAATACACTTCAAAATACATTCCTGCAATATTATTTCATTCATTTAGTGTCCATTTCAAGGGTTGTCCTTACCTTTTGTGGTTGTTCTCTGTTTCCTTTAGTCCTCCTGAACAACAGCAAAGTTAAAAATGTAGAAAAAAGCAACAACACTTTTCTCTTATGCATTGATTCATAATATTGACTTTATTTCATTCTTATACATTGAGGAATTAAAAACTAGAAAAGAAGTTCTGTGGTTTTTTTATCCCATATTCCCAGTTTTCTGGTATGATGGATACAGTGTCATTCTTTATTGATTAACAAGAGCCTTGATAATAATTCAAGTTGTACTTCTTTCATGTGTACTTAAAATAAATTTTTAATCTGATATGTCTTCATTTACCAAATAAGGCTTATATGTTATCAGACTGACACAATTTTCTTTATTTTCAACTTAAAGTACAATAGAAGTGAAAGAAGTTCATGTTATATACACAACTATGCCAAAATGCTAATTTTCAGATAATAGCTGAGCAGTTAAGTACTATTTTAACAGTATCCATTTTAAGAATTTGGTAACTTATATTAACCAAAGAAAGATGAAGAAAGATGTAGCACGAACTGTTAGAAGGTCTTATTAATAAAAACAAACCTGAGCCAGGTATTGGGGTGAATTCTGAAAGATCAGAAAGACAGAACAGGCCACAGCTAACCTTCTCTCTACCGTTTCTTGTCCTTTTTTTTTTTTTTTTTTTTCATTTGTATTTTTTCCTTCCCCTGTATCTCATTCAAAGATTTCTGCCAGGAGTACATTTACTGCCTCCCTTTTTATTAGGATTTTATTTTTTGACTAGGTTGCTAAGTCATAGCTTCAGGCTCTCACAACAGAACACAGCTTGTTTAGCATTTTGCCACAGGTAAGGAAATACTTCTGAATAGATGATTTTTATATGTCAGGGAATTAAATTCCTCACTATTTTTGAAGTTATTTCATGAAAAAAAATTCTATAAACTATTGAAAAGTTATTTTCAATAGTTTAGTATTGGATGAAATAAGCATTTTATTATAAAGTATATTAAAACATGTCAATATTAAGTATGTTTAGATAAAACAGAGAATATACAGCTAATATATGATAGAACCATTGGAGACAAATTGCAGTAGAAATCTTAAAATCTTAAAATTACATGGTATTTTGCTTAACTTAAGAGCACATTAGTAAAGATTATGATGGGTTTGTAGGTAAAGCCAAGTAAACAACTCAATTTGATAGAATTCTTTGATCCTTTAAAAAAAAGTCTATCTACTTTCTTATAATTGATTCTAAAAATAATAAACAGCCATTGATTTAACAAAAAGAAACTATATAGTAGGTATTTCTTCTCAGACTTTCTATGGCCCATCAGCCCCCAAATAATGACAGCGAGACTTATTATTAACCATAAAAGCTTTGTCTTAGCTTAGGCTTGTTCCTAACTGGCTCTTTTAAGTTAAATTAACCTGTTTCTATTAATCCATGTTTTACCACATGGCTCTTTACTTTTCCTCCATTCTGTATGTCTGACTCCCTCTATGTCTGGTTGCTGAATTCAACAAGCCTCAGATTTTTCCAGAGTTCCCCTCTCTCCCAAGAAATCCCATCTATTTTCTCCTGCCTAGCTATTAACCTTCCAACTCTTTATTAAACCAATCAGAAGGTACCTTGGCAGAGGCACAACTTCACAGTGTACAAAAAGATTATCCCACGACAAAACAAGGAGTCTCTTTCCTCATGAATAGAAAAAGACTGGTAGGTTAAACATTCATCTTGCCTGTACATTTCAAATGTTAAATAATACAGATTTTAAAAGATGCAGACCATCAGATTACATTGGACAGTATGATCCATCTTTGTGCTACATTTAAGAAACAAACCTTAATATCTAGGATATACATCAACTCAGGGTAAAAGGATGAAAAAATATATTCCAAGCAATGGAACCAAGAAACAAGCCAGTGTAGGCATCTTAATATCTGACAAAATAGACTTCAAGCTAAAACTAATCAGAGGAGACAGAAATGGATGCTACATACTAACCAAAAGAAAAATATACCAAGAAGATATTGCAATTTTAAACATCAGTGCACTAAACACAAGGGCATTCAAGTTCATTAAAGAAACACAGCTACACCTTAAATCACATATTAACCATCAAACAGGGGTAGTGGGTGAAAGTACCCTACTTTCTACATCTAGAAAAGTCATCTAGACAAAAATTAAACAGAGGAATGCCAGATGTCATAAACCAAATGCACTTAATATATATTTACAGATGTTGCAGGATGTTTGATAACACTGTCATACCACCATACTGTGTAAATGAAGGTAACCTATTGAATTTGGAAACAGAATCAATGTTTAGCTGACTGGAATTAGCCATAGAGAAGACAGGAGTATGGATAGAGAAGCTGCACAGTAAGAAGTAGGGAGGGACTTGGAGATGTTGCAGTCTCCCATCTGGGAATTGTGGGGAGAAAATCAGCTGGCCACTCCTCTGCCACTTCTTTGAGCTATCAGGATTTCAATGCAAAATCTGACTCTGGAGTCTTTATTGGTAATAGAACAACTTAGATTAAAAACAACACACAGAATATTTCAACTAAACACAAAAGAATATTTGGGTTTTTTGTTATTGTTTTGTTTCATTTAGCAGCTCATGGAACTTTTTCCAAAATTGACCACATATGTGGATACAAAGCAAGCTTCAAAAGATACAAGAAAATTTAAATGATACTCTCAATTCTGTCTGACCAGCATGGATGAAAGCTATATTCCAAGTACAACAGGAACAACAGACAGTTTACAAACACATGGAAACTGAATAACTCCCCAATACATGAAAAATAGACTATGCAGAAATTCAGAAAGGAATCAACGATAATGTACAATTGAATGAAAGTGAATAAATGACAAACCCAAGCATATAGAATACAATGAAGTGGTTCGGAGTCAAGTTCATAGCTCTAAATGCCCACATTATTTATATATATATATATATATATATATATATATATATATATATATATATATATAGAGAGAGAGAGAGAGAGAGAGAGAGAGAGAGACAGAGAGAGATTTCATATTAGTAACTAACTTTGTGACACACCTGAATGCTCTATAGCAAATGAAGAAATAACAGAAAAAAGGAGATGACAGCAATAAGTAATCAAACTCATGGATGAAATCAATAAAATAAAATAAGAAATACAAAGAATCAATGGAACAGAGTTGGTTCTTTAAGAAAATCAGTAAGGCTGACAAGCCAAATTTAATTTAGCTACATTAACTAAAAGATGGAGAGAAAAGATCCAAATTAACTAAATTAAAGCTAAAAAGGAGAACATAACAAAATGCACAGAGAATCATAATGATATACTTTAAAAACTTGACTGCAGCCGGGCAGTGGTGGCACATGCCTTTAATCCCAGCACTTGGGAGGCAGAGCCAAGTGGATCTGTGAGTTCAAGGCCAGCCTGATCTACAGAGTGAGATCCAGGACAGGTACCAAAACTACACAGAGAAACCTTGTCTCAAAAAACAAAAACAAACAAAAAAACTTAACTGTAACCAAATTGGAAAAAATATAATAATAATAATAATAATAATAATAATAATGAATACTAATAAAAATGGATAATTTTATTAATATATTAAAACCTACCATTGCTAAATCAGTACCAGACAAGCAATTACAGAAACCTATAGACCCTAGTGAAATTGAAGCAATAATGAAAAATATTCTAATCCCAAGTAAATAAATAAATAAATCTTCCCAACCAGGTAGTCC